>QVRM01006396.1:0-52789 GCA_003439945.1 Dermanyssus gallinae
TCCTTTAAATTTGGGATGGAGGTCGCTTATATATCCCGCCGTGATGACCAGGGGAGGGTTTTTTTTTTCATTTAGAAGCTCACGCATGGAAGTTGGATTCGCATGCTACTGTCCATGACAGATCCCCTCAAGTCTTCTCTCACTCGTGTTTCCGCGAGACAAGAAATCTCAGCTAGCGTGTAAAGACAGTCAGTACATCTTTGTTGATGGTTCTGTAAGCCCGACAAATTTTCATTGGTATGCCTTTTTTCGGTCATTTAGATAAAATAATAAAATACGGCGTATGTAGGGAAAAGGGTCCTAGTCTCCAGAGTGTACAGGGCGACGTTCTAATTCACCGTGTTAAATGCGCTTCTGAAATCGAGAAATATCATCGAGAGTGAAGTTGTCGGGGTCAAGTCCTAACTGCATTCAATCTTTTTTTTTCTCCAAACAAGTATTATACGCGAGCATTATATGATTCGAGTGCAGGCGAACGATTAGGCGTATGCGTTTACTTGTTTCTTCTGATGTAAAAAATGTCGAATACACAACGTGGAATGGGGGACATTTGCTGTCATAAACTTACTACGCATCGTCCCTGTTTCTTTGGCTGTAACAGCAGCAACAACACTGACTATAAGAATAATCGCAACAGCGACTACAATACTGAGGGGTAAAACAACATTAGCAGCAACCTGGACCAACAGATGGCGGACTAGCGTACAATAAACAGTGATTTTGCAGTAAGGCATAAGTGCAACCCGGAAAGGGAACAATGGTAATGAAAGGGTTGTTCGGCATGTTCGTGTTCAAGCATGTAATTACGGGGCACCGATAACGGCTCAAGATGCATTGTATCGGTAGAGCTGCAGCAACAGCAGAAGTATTCCTAGTAATCTACGTAAACGTAGTAGAACCAGCAGAAGTAAGAGATAGGTGTCTGAGTAGGCGAAATATGACAATCGGGCGAGTCGGCAGCAACAGAACACCCGCCCTCGCCTGGTGGGCGGGTGGCGGACGAGGGAACTTCACCACCTGTTCGTAGAAAATTCGTAGACTATGCTGTGCAATAAAGCGGTACGCGGTATGCACCCAGCGCGGCGTCAGTTCAGAGTAGTCTTGTGTCCGGTTGGGGATAACAATGACGACACGCCACGATCGCGCGAATATTGCACGCGAAGACTGAAGAGATAGTGTGACTGCTACTGCTGCTGCTGCTGTTGTTGCTGTGATCGGTGCCAAAGACTTTGGCCGCGGTGTGGACAAGACTCCCTGGACAACAATCCCTCCTCGTAATCGTCGGATCTTCCGGCCAGCGGCTCTCATACGCGTCAGCGATGGGGCTAATGACGATTTGGTATAGTAGACGCTTGTTTTCCCTTGTTGTTGTTTTGTTATTATTCTTCTCCTTCTCCTTCTCCTTCTCCTTCTCCTTCTTCTTATTATTCTTTGTCGTCTTTCTTCTTTTTAAGGCGTTCTGTGACTATCGTACAGATGAGCACGCAGGTTATTTAGTACTCGAAGTGGCGGTGGTGATAATCATGATAAGAACGGCACGAATATAACAGTAATGATAGTGTTAATTGTCATAATGGGGGAAGGGTGTATCCGTTTTCTTCCTCTCGTCTGTCTGTTACGATGTTACCGAGTACGGTCTTCAGTGCGCGCACTTCGAAAGGGAGCCGAGCGAATCCCGCTGGTGCTGGTCATTACGGCGCGTGCCAGAGTTAATGTGTCCGTAGGTAATTTTTTTGTTGTCGTCATGTATATCTAATCTCTAATAGTGGCTAGGTTCAGTCTGGCTGCCGAGTTGGACTTGGTCTCGTGCGCGCTACATGGCGTTCTGGAAGAGAAGACGTTGTGCGTGTGACCTCTGCAAACAGGCGAAGCAGACGAAGGCAAGCCGTGCTCGGCATGGTTTGACATGGACTTAAACGAAATCTGTCACAATAGCTCTGCTACTATCGATTTCAAATATGAATTAGTTTGGCTAAGGTACGTTAAGCAGTTGCACGTACATGTGTTCGGCCACGCATATGTATGTATGTACAATAGGTGGTAGAGGGGAAAATTCAGACACGCACGTGGTGCAGGACAGTGCGGAACTTTGCTGATGGACGTTGCCCGTGTCCTTGTACACATAAGAAAAAACCTTTTGTTTCCTATGGCTAGCCAAGCCCGGCACCACCTCAGCATTACTTCGGAGGTCTAGACGCCGTCGTGTCGCGTATAAGGCCTGTTGCTTTCTGGGCATTGTCTAGCCCGTAAAGCCGGCTTTTCTTTTTTTTTTTACTCCACTTCAAGCACATACGATGGGGTGCCCTTAGAAGAAAAGACCGCTTTAATATTTTCACAAGGCTCTCTCTCTCCCTCTCTCTCCCCCCCTCTCTCTCTATATATATATATCTATATATATAAATATTCCCCTAACGAACGTTGAAGTCATGGCCACTGCTCCCTTTCGGAGGGAGTCGCGCAGCAGTTGAGGCTGAGAGGTTTAAGTCGCGAGTTTGTGAATCTGTAAACGTAAGACTTAAATAATGATCATACTTGCAAGTGGAATTATACCGATGCTTAAACAAAACACCAAGCACAATCTGATTAATTACAGAAGTTTCTATTCATGGAATTTGGAATTCGCAAACCAAAGCGTGTTTTAAATCGTAACATGACACTCTTCATTTATAATAGGGAAAAGCTCACATACCTTACGTATATAAAGATTGATCTAAATATATTAAAGTACTCTCACTGGCTAAGAATATATATAAAGAAAACACTTTAATCGGGGTAAATGTTCATTACAGGTGTCTTCACAGAGGTGTTAACTATTCTTTATGAATTTCAGTTGTTTACACGCGTTGTCATTATGAATTTAAGGAAGTTATGTTTACTTAACTACCGGCTGGATGAAAGGACTACGAATGAAACATGTCAAACATTGTGGTCATGCCTAAATTATTATATATCTCAGTTTTTCCAAATAATATTGGTCAATTTTCTGTATTACATCAATGTTATATCGAACCGTAATTGATCACTGTCACCTTTGGCGCCACGGTACGTTAGAATCTATTGTAAAACTTGCTGATATTTTTCTAGCACGAAATAGAAGATAATTGAGTTTTAAAAAATATATATATTGAACAATGCAAGATTCCTAAGTACAAATCAGCAAACAATACAGTTGGTTTGCTGCGCAATTTGTTACACACGTCTTTAGATACATGTGTGCTATATTCCATGCATGATAACCTTTGGTGGCATACGTGCTCGAACACCCACGATATGTACGTATTGTATATTGCCGTGACTAAACAAAGCTTAATTTTTTAAGTCATCACCGTTGATCTTGTACTGTGTCAAGTCGAGATCATCCTTCTCTAACAGGTTTTTGTAAAGAATACTCATCGGTGGCTTTAGCGTGCCATCTAAAAGGCATCCAGAGGTAGCCTTGACTTTAAAACGTACTTTATTTGCAATCATTTGCAATAATTCTTCGAAAGCGAATAGAAAATCAAACTACAATGTTCTATACCAGTAGGGACGCATGCTTATACTCAGCAGCGCGCTCAATAGTATGGCGTGCTGAATAACGGCAGTGCAGTGTTGAGGGCTATACGCAAATCTGTGCTTTCTTGTGAGTAGAGGTGATGTGAGTCACGACTGTTTCCACCTACGAAGGTTCATCTGCGTGAAATCGTGCATTATCTACAAAATGCGACTGACTTCCTTGGCGGCAAAGGTTTGCGTTGTTGACAGGTCTGACATTACACAACGGCAAATTGGCAGACTAGCCTTCTATGGCGGAGACGGATAAACGACATACGCCGACATGGTTGTAATTTCTGGACAGCGCATCGAATGCACTTATCCTTAATTTTATTAAGCCTCTTATACAGACAACACTTACGCAATTACACTTAGCCATCTACCTAGGATTTGCCGATTATGAGTAAAGTTGGAATAAATGAATATAGAACTCATACATACAGTCAAACCAAGAAATCTTGAATACAATCGAGCGCATTGAAATGTAGACGGAAATACAACAAGCGGCGGTAGCACTGGAACTCGATATATATATATATATATATATATAAACACGTTTAATTAGACAAAACTGTTAAATGAATAGATGACTAGAAGGAAAATTATATATATATATATATATATATATATATATATATATATATATATATATTAAAGCGATATTCTCCATCAACAGGCTTAACGCGTTCACGGGCCAACTTCACCTTGCCGATGTTGAGGCCACATGTCATCAACGGCACAACCCACACGGTACGGTTCTGAAGCAAATAGATGCCGACGATGACGATAATGTGGGCGTTCAGCAATCACAAGAAGTTGTGCTCAAAAGGGAATTGCCATCCAACGACGAAGAGATATGGCAGTGGAGCGATGTCGTTTGGGGAAACGTAGCGAAGATTGGACTCCTGCACGTGCTTGCTTTTATGGGCATCATGGAGTGGCACAAACTCAAGTGGCAAACGCACATTTTCGGTTAGTAGATCGCACAACTTGCATGCCTACCGATTCGTCCGGAAATCGCACTTACACACCGCGCATACTGGCACAAGTATTATACAGACGCGACAGCAACCAATCTGTAAAAAAGGGAAGCGAATCGATATCAGTGTGCACTGACGAACTCACCTGGGTTATTGACTTTCCTTCATATATGCATACCTAAGAACGGAAGCCTTTTTAGCTACGTTCTTAATAGCAGTTGCCATACGTGCGTTGGCGTATATCCGACAAGCCTCTTATGGTATTATCTGGCCCTTATTCATAGGGCCTTCTAAATGTGTAACTTCCATAGCGAAGATAAATTAGTGCAATGTTGAACCAATCGCTAACGACCAATGGTTGTCTTTGTTTTTTCTTTACGCCGTTATGTCCCATGCCATTTAGGGTTTATCTGGCTAACCCTATCTGGACTCTCTGTGACTGTCGGCGCGCACCGTCTATGGTGCCATCGATCCTACAAGGTGAGAACTCGATCTTAACTTAGTGAGCATTATATATATATATATATATATATATATGAACTTGCACCCACGCTTCCAGTTGTTGACTATTATTTTGTCTGTGTCGTATTGTTTTCTTCTCGCCTATGTTTCGGCCGGTGCCATCTACTCTTATATACTTGTGGTCTTCGGTTCCTTGTGTCTAGGCAAAAACCCCCCTGCGAGCGTTTCTCATGATGACTAACTGTATTGCGGCCCAAAATGACCTCTACGAATGGGTTAGAGATCATCGCGTTCACCACAAGTACTCCGACACTAACGCCGATCCACACAACATCAGCAGGTACGTTCACATGATGTATGTTTAAATTAGTAACATATATATATATATATATATTCCCCTTTTTTTTGCTGTTTGATGCGGTGGATTTCGGTCGTTTTTCGAGTTGACTCTTCCAAAATCAGTTACTACGATAGGCCTAACTGGGATTTTCGTAGTGATGATTGGGTCATCCAGAGTTTCTACAGTGCAGAACGTTGTATAGCATACGCTTGGAGGCACTCTGGTTACTACTCAGAGCGTTCTAACGCCCTCCGGGCTCTCTGACAACTGTGTTTGATTTGCCAACGTCATTGCTAGCCGTAAGGCTGCAACCCACCTGCCACTGGGGATATGCTGGGGTTGATGCAAACAACCTGCAAGCAGGGCTTTCCCCTTTTTTTTGCTGTTTGATGCGGTGGATTTCGGTCGTTTTTCGAGTTGACTCTTCCAAAAATAGTTACTACGATAGGCCTAACTGGGATTTTCGTAGTGATGATTGGGTCATCCAGAGTTTCTACAGTGCAGAACGTTGTATACCATACGCTTGGAGGCACTCTGGTTACTACTCAGAGCGTTCTAACGCCCTCCGGGCTCTCTGACAACTGTGTTTGATTTGCCAACGTCATTGCTAGCCATAAAGCTGCAACCCACCTGCCACTGGGGATATGCTGGGGTTGATGCAAACAACCTGCAAGCAGGGCTTGCGGCTCATCGTCTGGAGCATCACAAGCCGATTCCAGTAATCTGTACTAGAGCCGTACAGATTCCTGTTCCAGTACAGACGTTCCGGTAACGAACCGGAACGTCGGGAATTGTGGACGAAGATGCAACACCAGGGTGTCAATGAAAGATGGCCCCATTGTGGAAGAGCGCGATAAAGTTGACGAAACGCTTACATATTTGTTTAGGTTTACGCTCGACGCTTATTCTGCACAGGCCACCTTGAGCAGACCCCACTCAGCAAGGGGACGCTGACCTTTGACCGCCAACCGCCTCTGCAAACAGGTGCACTTTTCGCAAGGCCTGCTCGAAATGTGGAGGTTTTGATCACCCGGCGGGCGACCAGTTGCACGAAACAGTCGAGCCGTGTAAACTGTAGTGGCTTCCAAGAAAGGCCGAAACGCCGCCTTTCTGTGCGCGCGCGGGGCTTATTTCCGTTAGTAGAATAGGATTACGATGGAGGCGAGGGTTCCTCCACAAATGAAGGCATCGCATCAGTCTGCATCGATTGCGATCGAGGAACCCGATGTCACAGTCACTGTCGAAAAAAAGCGCAACCTAATCTTTCCAGCAACGATAAGACATTCTACGTAGCAATTCTTAGGGGAATATCTGGCATAGAAGAAAGCCCCTCTCCGCAGCTGCTTCTTTCTAACCCGCGACCTTCACAGAGCTCTAAAGCAAACCAACACACGCAGGAGTCGTCAAGCTAGGCCGCGGCACGTCTCTAAACATACTACGAAGAGAAACGTCTTTGAAATGGCGTCGTGCAGAGATGGTGGAGACGCTTTATCAGACGCCGCTAGAAGGTCCTTGACTTTGTTTGATTGGCGGCCTGGTTCTTCGGTCAGGTCTAATTAAGTATTGACTGATTGATAGAGCCTCTCTTCCGTTGCCAATCAAGCCAGGCTTTAAGCTGTCAGTAGTCAAGGGGCGGAAGCCCGGTTACATGTCTTACCCTGTCTGCGAATTGGGACTCTTTTGACGCACATATGCGCCGGTCTGCGGCTTGGTGTCGTGCTCTACTGATATCGTTGTGGTGATCATGAGGATATGTTGGCCCATCGTGGCCTGTTATACAGTATCTGTTTGGGGCACATTGTTGAACTGGGCTAATCCTGGGTTAAAGAACCCGTGACTACATGTGCGCACGGAGACACTTGTTCACTCCAAAGTGCTAAATGAGTACATTTTAATATATTTATATATATATATATATATATATATATATACAAGGCCAATTTTTCCTAACTCAGTTACAAATTTACCTCTACACTTATAAATAATGCGCATGTCAAACAAACACTGTGTTTGCCTTCAGCTCCCATAAATCATGTGGTTATATATATGTTAGGAAACTCACGTGTGACTAGTGATTTCGAGCTGGAAAAGCAGAACTTGCGAACAGCTTGTTTTTGTCTGACACTTTTACACAAGCAGAGGGCGTTAACACATATGTGGCAACAACTTGCAAAGCAGATGCATAACAACATTACGCGCCGGCTACGGGCTACAGCCCTAGTCAAACCGATGTCTGCGTTTACGTCGCGGTAAGGTTGTCTACAATACACTCTACCAGTAATTGCACTTGGCAGCAAGGTCAATAACTGTGTAGCCGAATAACAGATACTAACGTGTATTTTCACAGATAATAGGAATATAGTATTTTAATGTTAAATAACCTCTTCGGTAGCACTTGGTATAATAACGCCGAGCCTCATTGATTACTTAACGCTCCACGACAGTCGGGCACTTGGTACTTTTGCTTTTTATGTCTCCAAGCTTGATGAGCAATTGTTGGAAACACTGTAGAACTGTTTCCTATTTGATATTTCGAGCGTTGCTCATCATGCTGCATGCAGCATCTTGATATAGAGTTATTCGTTAGTGTCCAAATTCCAAACGAGAATCCGATCCCCCCCCCGCTGATCCAAGAAGGACAGCAACAAAGTGGTAAGTTACATATTTTGCGAATGCTCACTTACAAAAGCGATACCACACATTTACAGCATTCAATGACATACATGTGGTTCATCCGCTTCTGGTGTACTATGCGGCCATAACTTGACTTCTCTAAGTGCTATTTTAAATTCCTTATGTTTACAATCTTAACTACATAGAATGCCACTGGCCAAAAAGAACGCGTACTGAAAGGTACCAAACTCCAAACATATTGTTATACACTTGCGCTTGAAAACACCGCTCTTTTGAAACATCAACAATATTATTGGCAAATACTTTGAAGACGCGATAGGGAAAAGCTTCACAATCAACGAAGAATGTAAGCAGGGCGTGTCTATTGTTCACGTTTTTAGTTCTGCGTGTTGTCGCTCAGATAGCCAATTGGCGTTTATTGCTTACGGTTTCTCTGGTAAATCCTGTTTTTCCCTTAGTAAACTTGATCACGATGCTGTGCTGAAACTGGTAGAGTTTGAAACACATGCTGCACATATATCTCGATTGGTATCAACTTTTACCTGCATGTATTTAGTTTTATTGAAAAATGTAGGTACTATTTTTGACGCTACCTGAAAGATTTGTTCTAACTCATACCCTTCTATATTCTAACAAAAACCTATTACTTACGCACTCACCTTTAAAAGCTAGTTTTTGCGAACTAAGTTTTGAGCACTACGGTAGTATCTAGTTGAACCAGATCATCTTTGTAAGGCCAGTGCAGCAAAATATTGTCTTTTAACAAGCAGCTTTTTACAGGTGCGGCCTGAAATTGTTTGCCCACAAATTATGGCCAGGTGAATTACTACTACTACTACTACTTCATAGAGACGGCCTACCTCACATGGACCCAAAGCGCGCAGTATTTGCAGATTGCAAAGATTCGATTTTTTTATGTACTACGTAGTAGAATACTCGCTTCCTTTGATGCCAGATACAAAACCTTATTTAGTACAATCGAGAAGGATTACCAACAGGAGGTTGGTCGTTGTATTGCGGAAAGACGCCGTGTTTTCTTGTTTGTGTAGGAAAAAAAGACACATGCGCTTCGGGTGAACGGTGTGCGGCTTTTTTTAGTACGAAAATGTGAACGGCCGGCACGAAATTTCTAACCGACCAAGCATACATACATTTCTAAATAACGAGTACAAATATTGTGACACTGTGACGTTGAACAGGGGCCTGTTCTTCTCGCACATGGGCTGGCTGTTGTTACGGAAGCATACGGACGTGACGAACTTTGGACGCCGGATCGACTGCTCGGATGTCCTCGCCGACCCTGTCGTGCGCTTCCAACGAAAGTATGCATACCTTCCGCCCTAACTACAGACGTCTTTGTACAACACCATTCTGTTTGACCGCTTCTTGCTTCTTCTCGCTTTAAAAGCGATATTTAGCCGTTTTATTTACTTGTTTCGAAGGCGTGTCGCTCAGCCTTCGCTCGAAGCAGCAGCAGCACAAACAACCTCATAACGTCTTTTTAATCGCCATATACCTCATAACTTTGCGTATGTACGAATGCGTATGTGACATGTATGAATACAACTGCATGCTGTTTCTTCTTTCGCCTAAATGAACTGTCACATTCGCACCGGGCAAATCTTCCTCTGCCAATAGTTGTTAGGACAGTATTTCGTAGCAAAGGTTACACAGAAGCACACGTACGCATTTGGTGTACCAATGCTATTATGGCTGATTGCTGTACTCGAGATCCAAGCATGGGTCGGGTCGGATTTGGGTCAAAATCAAATACTGTATACGCGCGTGTATGCGCGTGCCTACCCGCAAGCACTAAATAGATATAGTTTATTACTAAACAATGAACTGGTGTCACTGTTCGGAAACATTGACAACGTTTAGATCGCTCCCTGAGTTTGATCGTGTCTGTACTTTGACTATTCTTTGTGCTTTCTCAATGTCCGGTCGACGCATTCACGTATACAGATACTACGGGTGGCTGGTGATGACGCTCTCATTCCTCATTCCGACGTATCTGCCCTGGCTGCTGTGGAATGAATCACTGAAGCTCGCTTTCCTTATACCGACATGCCTTCGACTCATCGCGTCGCTTCATTTCACGTGGTCCGTCAACTCGTGGGCTCATTACTACGGCGACAAGCCCTTCGACCGGTGCGTACCCCCCCCCCCCCCTGCTTCACTCTCCGTAGCAGGACACGAACAATTACCCGCCAACGAAACTAGCAAAGAGAAACAGAAACGTAACAGATATATTTGATGTTTTTGTATATATATATTTTTTAATGTTTATGTGTTTGTATATATATATATATGTATATATTTTTTAATGTTTTTGTGTTTGTATATATATATATATATATATATATATATGTAAAAAATGCAAGAGTGATTAACTGCACGTATAACACGCATGGCGTACACCGGCTGTCGTTGTTAGAGCCACGTTAACGGGTTTCTAACCGTGGGTGTAAGCTTGACTGTGTGCCTTTCCAAGCGTGAGTTTTGACTTGGGATTTAGATAATCCGTTCTTTTCGGAGCAAATTTGAGGCCTAGCGTGTGGATGCATTGCGGGGTATTTGTCTAGGCTCTGTTGGCTGTTCCTTTAAACATATCCTCGTCACGGGCAATCACGATCAATGCCAGATCGTCTGCGTAGACGACAGAGTAGTCTCCCGGGGGATGTGGGTGCTTAAGTGCTCCATTGTGTCGAGCTCGGTGGCGTGGTGGGTGCATGCGTCTGCGCCTCGCGACTGGAGGAGACACATAAATGCGCGGGTTCGAGCCCCACCGTTGCACATTTGTTTGTATTTATTGGGGGGTCCGTCTATGAAGCAATGCGAAAAGCAGTCCCATGGACGTTAAATCTTGGCTGAGAGTCGGCCCCGGAAGGATTTTTTTAAGTACTCCATTGTAGGTTACATTGCATAGGCTGATCCCGATACGGATCCTGGGCGACGCCGGCTGTGACAGTCCACGTCTTCATAGGCAGATACTTAGTGTTTCAGTACAACGCTAGTAATACGTCGCAAGTAGATAAATGTGCTTTTGTGAACAAGTGCTTTGTCTATGGCGTCCCACAAACGCGTGTTAAACGCGTTTCTGACATGTGGATGGCTAGACAATGCGGCCAAATTGCTCTCGACGCATTTCACTCTTCCGTTCCTCAGCTAAATTTAGCACTTTGCTAATGGCTAAGAGTGTGTGGGGGAGAGGGAAATATCGGGCTCAAAAACGGTGCTGGTTTTCCGATAGCGCTTCCTCGTCTTCTAGCTTGTTACTGATCGTTTGCTTTGGATAGGTTAAGCTGTTTTTGATAGGCATGAAAGCACACTTAAAAGGCGGTAAGCCCATTAAGTCTCTTACAGGTTTACCGGTTTATGGGATAAGGCTTAGACGTGCCGTTTTCCAAGGTTTAGTATATTCTTCGCTAGGCAGCACTTTAACCATCACACATGCATAGATAGAAAAGTTATGGCCCGTGTCCCGCTCTGAAACGCGTGCATATTCGTTGTAAGCAATGGCT
The DNA here is from genome assembly GCA_003439945.1 of Dermanyssus gallinae. Lineage (NCBI taxonomy): Eukaryota > Metazoa > Arthropoda > Arachnida > Mesostigmata > Dermanyssidae > Dermanyssus > Dermanyssus gallinae. Next base: position 11,475 of record QVRM01006396.1, read on the forward strand.
GCTCTTTCGGCGAGGAGGGGGCGATCGGCTATCTTAGGATTATCTCTTCCCAGATCTTAGAGAAATTAGGCTGGAAAAGTGTTTCTATTGTTTAGAGAGAAAGGGCTGGGAAAAGTTAAAGTGACGGAGGTGCTTACTCATAGATGGTATGAGCACGGTTTCTTGGTCCTCGTGAATCTCTCTCTCGCTAGGTATTCAATGAATTAGTCCTTGTGATGCAGACGTCAAATTAAGCGTTGATTTATGTCTGCCGTGATCGAATGTTTACCCAGCGTTTATGAGCTGCAAGTGGGTTTGGGTGCTCATGCTAGGAAGATCTGTTTAGGTCGTCAATTTTTTGATGATAAGCTGCGTTTCCAAAGACTGTAGACTGCATTGAAGTTCCCTCTTGCAATCGCCTTTCGGTGACCGCAGACACTCATGCTGAATTCTAAGTTTTCGAGGCGGTCCTCGAATTCCTGTGAGGTAAAGTTTGAAAGAATATGCACTGAATAGATCGCGAGGTCAGAAATAGTAAGTAAGGAAACGTGTAAGCCCTGTGCGACTGAGGTGGGAGATGTTCTTGTGCGGAATAGCTTGACCGAGGAGAAGTTATTACAAGGGTGGGGTCTACGTAAAAACCTTTGCTATAGGGGTTTCGAAAAAAAGTAAGATATTTATGTTATTTTCAGTACTTCATTATTTCTCGTTATTCTGTCTACACTTGTTGCCGAGGTTAGTGACCTGTAATCTGACTGGAGTCGGGGCCTCTCTTAGTAGGAGTAAAGAGTTCGTTGGCGGGCAGGGGAGCTGGACACAGTATTCTGCTCGTGCGGTAGTCCTCTGTGTACAACCATAGCATCTTATGTTAGCCGAGCAGCCCTTGGCGACGTTCTTTTCCCTCCGCATTTGAAGCAGGGATGTAAAGGTTGGTCGCGCAAAGGTTAAGTTCCTGATTTCTTATTCAAAGTTGAGACATGAGGACAATTAGGGTACCGAGACGATTTTGTTAACTCGGCGCCAATTTCAGCCGTTGCATAAGCTGTTGGGCTTCCTCAATCTTGCAAGGCTCAGAAATAAACGCCGTCTTCGACAAATGAATATATTCAAGGCTCAAGTGTATAATAACTAGTAATTTTGTAACTGCGAAGGTAAAGTCGGGGTTGTCCCTCTGCCTTTTGTCTTGTGTTACTTCTATTTGCCGGATTTGACACGAATTTCCACAACACTCATGCACGAGGGCTTTCTCCAAGGCTTTGCCTATGAGAGTGACCCCAGTTGTTTCCGGGATGGCGGACTGCTGTAGAGACTGGAGTCGGGGCCTCTCTTAGTAGGAGTAAAGAGTTCGTTGTGGGGCGGGGGAGCTCACTCCGCGGTCATCTATAGAACGAAGAACTTGATCCGTGTCCGCGCTCAAGTGTTCCCGTTCTTTTGCGACAACGAGCAAGTGATAGGCGTACTTGCTATTCTGTCGGCAGGAGGTCGCTTCGCAACGTCGCAACATGGCGGCGATACAAATTAGTGCGTAGTCGCCACGTTCGAATTGTTGCACGTGGCGACGTTCGATGTGTCACCCGCGGATGTGCGCAGTTGGAAATTTCGCACCCGTTGTTGCTGTTGCGGATAAGTAGTCTGGAACTCGGTGCTGAGCCGAAATGTCGAGAGGTTTGCGTTGCGTTCGCCGCAGAGACGGCAAGCTCTCACTGTCGCCCTTTACCACTTGATAGGTGGTAAAGGGCACCCACAAAACACGCCGTAAGCTACGACGATAAGGCTTATGTCACATTCGCACCAGGCATTCTTCCTCTGCAGATACTTTAAGACAGTATTTCGTAACAAAAGTCACACAGAAGCTCACGTACACATCGGTGTGCCAGTGCTGCTATGGCTGCTTGCTGTACTGCTGTACTCGCGAGCCAAGCATGGGTCGGATTTGGTAGTAGGTCGCTGGGCAGTCGTTTTCAAAAACGAAAACAAGACAACAGAAGATTGAAGGAGTTTTAGCAACTCGACACGCTGGTCCATCAAATACCCGTTGAATGAAAGCATGCTAGCGGTCTTAAGATAATGATGAAAAGGTAGAGTTTAAATAAGCACATGCTAAATGAACATCTGGTAAGCTCAATGGTAACAGCAGACAAGTATGCCTGCATTCTCCTAGAAACAACTTCAGAGAGAGAGAGAGAGGATCAACAGAAGTCATTAAAGTATTTTAAAAGTTCATCAGACATGGAATGCTTTTCTATGTAAAACATATACATCAATGCCAAATATCATATATATGAAAAAAAATATATGCATAATTAAGTGAAAATACGTCGGTATGTCTTTTGAGAGTCGACACTAATTTTACTGTCAACGTGTGGTATCTGTAGGAACATGGAACCAACAGAAACGAAGCTCGTGTCATTCTGGGCGGTTGGTGAGGGATTCCACAACTTTCATCACGTTTTCCCTTTCGACTACGCCTGTTCCGAGCTTGGCTGGTACGTACAAATAGGTTCACAGAGTCCTGTTCGTGGGGGAGTCCGACGGTCATCAAAGCACAGAAGTGAAATGTTTAAGGTTCAAGTGTATATTAACTAGTTGTAAAATTTTGCTGTCAATTCGGTTAAAGCTAGCTAAGCGCCCGAGGAGGTGCGATAGCTCGAGCAGGTCCATTAAAAGACACAGCATGCTTAGGGTGACAGAAGGCCAGGCTGCCTTCGCCGCTTTGTTGACAGGTACGTCTGTCGAGATATATTTGTGTACACACACTTGCCAAGCAAATAAAAGATCAATATACATATATGTGTATATATCCCTAGACCTAGGCTAATCGCCAATATATAGTTTTCACGATGATCACGTTTCTCACGTTCCCTTCGAACAGGTTCATGAACTTATCGACAATGTTCATCGACTTCATGGCGTACCTGGGTCAGGCGTACGACCGTCGCTCGGTCTCGAAGGAGACCATACTGCGAAAGAAACTCGCCACCGGGGATGGAACTCGTCTGCCGGCGAACATTAAGGAAATCAGCACGTTAGCTCGGGAGAACGAAGTCGGTCGTCAGGGTTAACCGGCAGCGGCTGCAGCAGCAGTAACACTACTGGCCTGGCTAAAGTGTGGGCTCCGGTGTCTTTAAAAGTACATATGCTTTTAAAGTACATACGCTAAGGCATCCTTCTTCGGTCGTCGTTGCATGTTGTCCTCTATGCCACTGCTAATATTTTGTCGAACTCAAGTTCAAGCGCAGATCGTCTCCTAGATCCTAGAGCGGATTGCACATCAGATTGAGTCCCTCCGCCACGCTTGACTACACAAGACCGACACGAGATACAGCAAGTGGGGGTGAACAATGTGGGGCAACGTTCTCCTCATTAGCTTCTCATTAAGTAGAAACACGCCCGTATATGAATCCCTGAATCATCTGTTGGCCTATCTACTGAACGTGGGCGCTATATCATCGTCAAACAGAACACTCGAGTCCTTCGCTGAGCACGAAGACTTGAGTTCTGTTAGCAAGATAAACGCGAAAAGAATGTCTCCAGATATCGTCCACGTAACGCTGGGATAGGCCAACCATGATATTGTTGATTGTATCATAGGAATCATGCACCAAGTGGTCCCCCCTACTCTATTATGGTCGTCACACAGGCCGACTAACGATTGAAGCGATAGATAGGGAGTTCGGGTAAAAGTGAAGTTGCAAGTCAAGTGGTTATTATTGCACGTGAAAGTAATAATAATTACGTTATGTAGGCTGTAGGAGTCGAAGCGACGCTATGCGGTATTGAGGTCAAATGGGCAACATACAAATGCAGCAAGTAGAAAACTCAACAGGACAACCACGCCACGAACTAGATTACTATATGGAACGGCATATGCTTCATTGCATTGTTATAGCTTAGTTGGCCATTCTGCTTTTCCGCTGCCGCTATTAAGTTATTTAACTCGTGAAAGATATGTTTGCTTGTATGCACATGTCCATACATACACTTAAAACATGCCCGTTTGGCTTCACGCAAAGATAGTACAGTGAACACGTGCAGCAAGTGCAGCTCTTCCCAAGAGAGCCGTTAGCAACCGTAGCCGAAATTTCCATGTGATACGTAATATATATATATATATATAGCTGATTGAAACATGCTGCGGTTAAAATGGACCCATAATGGCGGCTGAGAGATAAGCGAAACGCATAGACATATGTCGAAGATCGTGGATTTTCTGTATTCATGCGTGCATGTCATATGGAGCTCGATACACTTTCCACAGGTCGACCGAAATCTTGGTTTGCATCGAAAGCCCCGGCGACGGACGAGAACGCATAGTGCGATTACCTGTACATAGTTACAACAAATCTAAAATGTGCAAATAATAAAGCGAGTAAATATACAAGAGCCAAACAAGCCGTCAATGTGTTTTGCTTTGCTTAATAGATGCGTTAGGCTATGTTTAACAAACGGCATTGCTGAGATATATATATATATATATATATATATATATATATATATAATAAAAAAAATATATATATATAAATAAAAAAAAAATATATATATATATATATATATATATATATATATATATATACATATATGTATGTATCGTACTAGGGCACTTCTAGTACTTAACCACTTTATTTTAACTGACAAACATCAATTTCTATGAGTAGTAATATAATACACTATCGATGAAGTGGTAACGTTTTCGGTTTCTACAAGCTGTATACGAATCAACCAATTCGTAAGCGTTTTTTCCAAATAACTCAGGCTCAATTACAATATTGCACGCCTCACTATTGGTCTTTAGTTTGTTAATCGTCGTTGGAGTTTTTAGCGTGCACTTTACTCTTCAAAAACCCCAAAGGATAAAGTTAAGCAGCGTTATATCGCAGGATTTTGGCGGCCACTGTCCCCGTTATGAGGGATTGTGGAGAGCACCGCATCTTCAAAGGCTCAAGTACTTTGCCGAATTAGAGTCTACTCGCGTCGATTCTTTCGCAATTTGGCCAAAGACAATTACGGCAAGGACCTACCACGCTGCGATAGTGCTTGCCGTTCACCGTGGTGTAAGACAATAGGATGATGATACCTTTAAACTAGAAGCTAGCACACGTAACGGCTTTTCGTGAGTCACGCGAAGGTTTTTGATTTCCTTGGTTCACGCTTGCATTCAGCTTCGTCAGAGAAAATATTATTCTTCAAAAAAATCTCTATCATGCGGTTTCATGTCAGAAGCCTAGATGAAGAAATTTAGCCTCTTCTGACGATGCGTAGGCTTAAGCTCTTGTGTTAGCTAAATTTTATATAGATACATCCCTAAATCCAACCTCGCCGGTTATGTGATAACCATGACTTGCATAAAAAAAATCACCAGCATGTCCGTGCTGGGGGAGTGTCCTTATCCATGTATAATTTTCACAATCTCTACTTGCTCTTCCATTGAGTAGTGCAGAAGTAAATTGTTTAAATGAAAATACAACATTTAAGGGCTGTCAAATTCGTTTTGTATCGGAGCCGTAGCTGGGTTAAGCAAGGTTGTATCACTGAGTATGCAGCAACAAAGGAACATACTCTGAGGTAGCGGAAGGATACTATTTTATGCTTATTGTCATAGAAACCAGGTGCTTGAGCACGCCTACAACAGGTCACAGACGTAGCATAGCGTATCTAGATGGCTCCGTCAAGTGTTCTGAGTTGAGGTGTGTGATCAGTATACCACCTGAGCTTAAATATTTCGAATGCCGCTAAGTTTATTACCCAGACTCTTACGCCGTGATGCGTTACATCATGACGTTACCCTAACGCGTGATCTACAAGCCCACATCACTGCAAACCTAGCGTTTAGTTCGCATCACATTCAGACAGTCAAGGCCTCAAATGTACTCGTAAACACCATTGTTCGTTGTTTTGTACTACCAATAATGACCCCGGACGTCTACGTACATTTACATAGGTTCCATACCGACGCATATATTGCCTCTTCGTCCGAGAGCCCCAGCCGAATCAATGAGGAGAATTGTCTAGATTTTGAAAGCAGTTGCGCTTCTGACCTGGAGGTTCTTCCGAACAGTGTAAATTGAATGCTCTACATCAGCTTGAACGGACCACCGGCTTTCCAGAGCACCTCTCTGTTATCAAATAAAGCAACCTATCTCTGCATTTCGATCTCAGCAATTCGCAATTCTGGAAAGCAGTATATAGTTCGGAGCTCATCAGTGATCTGTTTGCACCGCGTCAAACAAAGTCGGCTGTGTGGACCTGCTAGACACGCATACAAACAAAATCCTTCGCAGTCCATTGCGCTGGCTAAAGAAAATAACTTCACAAAATGAACACGATATTTCATAATACAAGGCACGTACAATACATACATGTATAGGCCTTGTGGGTCCATAACGATCATCCTGTGTTTTGTCGCTTGCAATGTACTGAGCTTGCTTTATCATTCGCTTAATGGAATAGAGGCCACAGAGGCGACGGGGAACACGTTTAGTTGTTCCATCCACTATAATTGTGGCTCAGTTATGGCTCTACGTAATCATAACACACCTAATAGATAACACCGCGGCCACCGCGACAAGTCAGAGCCCAATGCTTTGCGGCGTATGCGTGAGCGTGTGATAGACTGAAGACGCCGATGCCGACAGAGCAAATGAACGAGTCCTGGCAATTTTCTTCGCTCTTTCTTTTAGTGTTTTCCAGAATGGCAACGTAGCTGCCATGGTGGGAATCATAAAGAAGTGACGGGAGCTACCACTCACCAAATGATTTATTTATTCAAATATATTTTTCTTTACCTTTTTAAATAATAACATTTTACTTTGTGCCTTAATGAAAAGCATCTTTTAATTGGTAGTTGCGAATAAGACACATCGTCAACCCATAAGAAGTGTAGAAAGGAAAAACGACCACCAAAAAGCCCGCCGCAAAGGCCTCGAAAGCTGTAGCATACGAAAAATAAAAGCAAATACGTCAAGAGAGAGAGAGAGAGGGGCGAGAATCGATAATGTTGGTAGAGAGAAAAATTGCAAAAATTGCGCTAGCAGACGACCCGTCGCTTGATGGTTGATGGACTCACTGATGGCGAGAGACTGAGAGAGTGTATCTGTCTGTTGATGGCGTCGTCTGCTTTTGTGTGAATTGTTTTGCTCGGCGGTTCGACCATCCACGTTCGATTCTCGATATCGTAGCGCGGCCTAGTCAACACAGACAACAGCCACTAATAGTAGTGGTATATTAGTATCATCTGGAGGAGAAGCAGGACCACGTGCGTGTGTGCCTACGGCGAATTGACAGGCCGAAAAACGACCAGTTTCACAGCCAAAACACATGCAACAGTGGGCGGTGGGCCGCTCGAATGGTTGGTTGGACGGTTCTCGTGGTTTCTCCGCTGAGCGACGACGCCTTCACGAAAGTCCCCGCCGTCACGAAACGCGTTCGAGACATTTGTGTGGTGGGGTGTCGTTTGAGAGCTTCGGTTCGCCTTCAGCGGCGCAGTGGACAGGAAGGTCGTCGCTGCCTTAGCTGAGAGAGTTAGCTTACGTTAGCTTTACTGACACGGCCATCTGGTTGCGTCGCGAGTCCGTGTTGCTTTGCCTGCGGCTGAGTGAGACGTCCGTGAGTGGTACGAGTGAAAAGCGAGTCATCACATCTTCATCAGACAGAGGCTGCAAGGAGCAAAGGTGATGATTTGTGATGATGTGAACACCTGCGTAGCGTCACGACACCTCGACAAGTAGTGATTGAAACGTACGCGCTTTAACGTGATCATCGGGGCACACTCTCTCTCTCTCGAGCGCGCTCTTTCTCTCTCTCTATCTCTCTCTCCCGCCGCCGACTCTCCCAAATCCTTGATGCAGCCAACTCCATCTGATCACTTTGCACTTTGGCGTTGCCAAGACTTACTTCGCTATGGTCGAAACAACAAAACGCAATATCACTCCGATATTGCCCGAATCGAATATGATAGCCATTAACTTTGTGTCACCCTTTTCGGGTCCGGCGTGCCGATAACGTCTCTTTCGGAATCACTAGTGAACTAGGCGGGGACAATATTGTCTTTCATTTGGTCTTTATCGTCTTGTCTAAGCTTAGCAGGCACGCGGCAACAGTCTCTAGTGCGGATGATGAATAGCTCCGTACCATGTTAGAGGGCTGTTTTTCCTATAGGCCACAGGAAAGATCGATGGATCATAAATTTGGTTTATTTGCGTTAGTTGCTGACATTTCTTTTTTTTACTACCATTATTTTAATTATTCTGGTGCGAATAGTTAGCCTTTTGTTCTTGGCGACAGTATAGGCTACTATTGCGTTATTGTTATAATAACTATTAGGTCTTCGAATATTTTATATTTTCAACCTATTTCTAGGAACTATATCTAGCTAGTTTAATTTTCAGTAAGTCATGCCTATTGGCCACCATTTTGCGCGTGTAAATTTTAATCGTTGCAAATGTATAGTGAAAATACAGGGGCAGTAGTATAACTGCTCACATATATACGACGGCGGATCTAAAAGGAATAAATATTATTTTTATATGTGTTTATATATACACATCATTTTCTTATAGATTTAATCTTCGCAAGTGTTTTTATTCCATTCAAAATAGCTCTCGCCCGCTGCAATGTACTCGTTCCACCTTACTTCCCACTTTTCGAGTTAAACACGTCTTCAGGAGTTTATTTGAGTTGCTTCTGCAAAATTTTACTTATCACCTCTATAGTCTCAAAATGTTGTCCCTTTGATTTTCTATCCGTGGTAACAGAAAATGCCACAAGGAGCCAGATCCGGCGAATAAGAAGGTTGCGGAAATATAGAAATCGAATTTATAACAAATATTCTGAATTCAGTACTGATGATGGTCCCAAGGGTTGTTTGCTTAGAGTTCAGCCCTCTTGCGTCGGATGTTCTTGCGTAATCTCTTTAACATTTCTTAGTATTCCTTATTGGTAGAAGAATCAGGTGGCAAACATTCGTGGAAGATAATCATCCTGTAGTTGAAAAACAGTCAAAAACCTTGGAGTTGGATCTGCTTTTTTCTTCGATCGAATCTCTTTGGAAGCACCACTGAGAGGATTGGTCTTCGGTCTCCATGTCGTAACCATATACCCATGGCTTGTCTCTTGTAATCACACTCTGAAGCAATCTCGAGTCTTCTGCTACCGCCTGAAGGCTCAACTCGGACATTTCCCAACGGGCGTACATTTTCTGGAAATGCAACGTTTTTGGAACGAACTTTGCTGCCAGTCCTCTGACCCGTAAAATATCGATTAAGACTGCTTCAACTGATTCACAAGATGACTCCTTGATAGCAATTTGGCGATTATTGAGTAAGATGCTACGGACTTTTTCAACGTTTTCTTCTGTTATTGACACCAGAGGCCTGTCCGACTAAGGGTCATAATCGGTCTCCGAGCGGTCCGTCACGAAATTGACGGTACTACGGATACACAGTGTTTCGGGACACTGGTTGATCGGCATAAGCAGTTTGTAACATACCTCTACTTTAGGACGTATAATTTAGAACTCGATGTAGATTCGTTGCACCTCCATTTTCGACAATTTAAAAATCGTCAAACGTGTTCTTCACTTCTTTTAATCAAACTAGAACGAAATTTGGCCTGAGAGATCTTGCCACGACGGAGCAGTGCCGAACTTCTTTGAACATACACCCGTTTTTCAGGAATTTCCTAAAATTACATAAAACACTAGCACTCTCTATCGCAATGCTTGGTAGCTTGTGGTATTTTTGTTAATATTAGTTAATTTGAAAGAAGTTCTTAATACTAACGTTTATACTAGATCCTGCGCAGCACGGATTTGCATCGCATCGATTCGCTTTCTGGTTGTTTCCAACTTTTAGAGATATATAGCGTTTGACATGTTGAAGATATATTCACACAAACTTCATGTTTACTTGTCATTGTGTCGTCTAACGGTAAGGTATGCATGCTTTTTGTGGCATCGTTTGCAGATGGCGTCACTTGTGGTAACCGATGAGGCGTCCAGCCAACCTCAGCCTGGTCCGAAGCCGGAGTTTCGCACTCCGCTCGCCGTTAACAAATGCCGTCTGGGACACGCCAGGTCGACGCCTCAAAGCTCGCCCCTCTCCGTGACGTCGCGCGAATCGATGAACTTCGTCGAGGTTCTGAGCGACGCTCGCGCGTCGCGCACGCTAAGCGAGAAGTACCGCCTCATCTTGGCGTCGATCAAGTTCATTTCGACGGGCGTCAGACCTCCAGTGCTGATTCCGTCTGTTCAGCTGCTCACCGAGCTGTCCAAGATGACGACCCTGCTGGACGGATACAACGAGATGCTCGTCAACGAACTGTTCAAGTGTCGGCTACTTTCGCTCGAGCTTGACGTGCTATCGGCGTATATCCAGTTTCTCGTCGAGTTGGCGCGCTCGAACACGTTCCACCACGAGGACGTTTGCCGCCAATTGCTGGGCGCGATGGCGTCGATCGACGAAGACGACGCACCTCAGGCGCAGCTGGACCTCGCCCATGACGCGCTCCGGCGGATGATCAAGGAGCTGCCGCACTTTCAGGAAGCTCTCCTCAAGCAGACGAGCAAGTGCCTGCCGTTTATGACGAGGCCGTGGCGCCAGCAGGTGCACATGTACCGGCAGATGCTGCGTATCGTCGACTACGCCACGCCGCAGTTGTCGCTCGAGGTTCTGTCGCGGCTCGTGCACAAGATCATCGATCTCGATTGTCCACTGTCCGAAAGAGGAGATGCTTGCGGCTGACGAAACGGCGGCGATGTCGACGCAGTTCCCCATGGAGGAGGCGACGGCGGCGGCGGCGGCCGAAGACGAAGCCGGAGGCCTGAAAACGCATGCCAGCAGTTGCGAGGAACAACTACCTCCGAAGTCAGCAGCAGAAGTAGCACCAGCAGCAGCACTGCCGCCACCACCACCACCCGACAAGGAAATGAAGCACGCTCTGGGCAACACGTTCGATCGGCTGATGGAGCTTTTCTTCGAGTACATCGACGCTCACACGACGAACGTCGACGACGCCAAAGTCACGTATCGTCGCCTGCTGGCCGTATTCGACCGGTACATTATGGCGACGTACCGGTGTCTTCACATTCAGTTTCTCATGTTCTACATCTGCTCGAAGCGGCCGCTGTTCGCCGACCACCTGATCGACTTCCTCTGGCACAAGGTGCAGAATCCCAACACGTCGGTGCTGTTCCGCCAGATCGCCGTTGCCTATCTGGGCTCGCTGCTCAGCCGGGCTCTCTACGTGCCGATCGGCACGGTCAAGGACACGCTGCTTCTGCTGTCGCGTTTTCTGCACAGCTATCTGGCGCAGATAAGTTCGGCGCACTCGCTCGGCGTCGACGTCAACCGCCACGGCACATTCTATACGGTGTGTCAGTCGCTCTTCTACTGCATTGCGTTCCGTCACAAGGACTTGGTCGACAGCGTCGGGGGCTTAGACTTTCTACGGAGCCTTAACCTCGAACAGCTGGTCACTTCGCCCCTCAATCCTCTCAAGGTAATTCCACCAGCTCCCGGCGGCGGTGCGGCACTGTCGACGATACGAAAGTGTGCTACCCATGTATTCATCGCTTGCTGTTAAAAATCACTATCAACTAATCAAACACTTGCGTGAGTCTTATATTTAACATACGACAATGCTGAGTTTCTATCCATGTTGTTTGCTCTCAGGCGAGGCGTTCTGTCAGAAGAGCGACAGGTGCTCTGTCGTGTGTGCATGTTATATGCGCGCCAATGTGCATTCCGACATTTTGATTACTAAATACTGTGCTGTGGTGTTTATGTTCGTTTCCGTTTTCGGGGTGTATCGGTTTCAGGTGATATCTCGGCCAATCGTCATGAACTTCGCCAACGTGTCTCGTCACTACCAAGTGGTGTACTGCCATGCGATTATCGAACGCAACCAGCGGAGCGCTCTACCCATGGCACAGGCGCAGTCCAGCATAGGTGTTTGCCACATGCAGGCATCGGGCCAGCACAACGGCATTCTTGAGAGCTATTTCCCGTTCGATCCGTACGCGTTGCTTCGGTCGCGGCGATGGATTGCGCCAATCTATCGCTCATACGTCGACCACCTTGCGACTGAGAATGATGACGAGGACATCGACATCGACGACGACGACTTCGAAGGCGAAGCTGAGATTGAGGCTGATGACATGGCGGTGGAAAGTGGTCACGGCGACGAAGTCGAAAAGACTCACAACGGTTCAACTAGCGCGCCTAAAAAGATGGCTGTGGGCAAAAAGCGTGGGCGTCAGCCTGGCGCCGCCAGAAGCAGCAGCAGCAGCCAACCGCAGGATGTGGCAATGAGCACAACGCCGATTTCTGGCAGCCACGCGGAGAAGTTATTTGCGTACTCGGTGTCGCCGGGCTTTGCTCATTAGGAACGGCAATTGTTCATCCAACCTAGTTGTATATCTTTGAACGAACTAAGTGTAAGCCTGTGAATGGTGATTGTATAGCCTATTTACAAGTAGCGAATACTGACCACTAATCGTCGAGCTGGGGTCAACAACTACCCTTAACCGGAAAATACACACATCGCTATTTAAAGCTTAATCAAGCGGATTTCAAGTCGATATCATGCCCATCCCGAACATACGAACGGCATAGCACATTTGGCCTCTTCTTTACAGGTGAACATCGAAAAGGATATTGTAATCAACGTTTCAGCTCTAGTGGCCGATTTGCATGCCGGCCGCATAGAGCGTTGCATTGCGCTATTGACTAGCTCTGGCAGACGACTAACGTTGCAAACTATGCTGTCAAACTAGAGGTAGAGTAGAAAAGTTCATTTGTTTTCTACGACACGAAAGCTATTCTGAAAAACGTCTTGCTTCATAATTCAACTTGCTTAACGTCTTGCTTCATAATTCAATTTCACGCGTAGTTGCGTGCGTGATAGAGTCGCATACGTAGCATATAGGTCGAAGAGGACGTATTCTTTTTTCGTGTAGATTGCGAATAGGTCAGCCAACGCCTGGTGACACATCTGATCGCTTCGCCCTAAATGTTGAATTTTGCCTGCCTGTCAAACGATTTAGGAAACACGGCCATCTATGGTGGAAGCTTTTAGTGCACGTCGGCATGCATTTCATGTCTACATAAACGAAGTATATATATATATATATGAGCAAACGTGTGTATTGACCATAGGACGTTGTCGTAGGCTGCAGGTTGTCCTCTGTGCGCTAGTAACGCTGATGTTGTCAGGTGTGCTATTGCTGAGCAGAGTATGAGAAGCTTATTGTCTACCGGAAAACCCTTGGCCCTTGAGTACCTCCGTCTCTGTGATACGCCCGCCTGTGCAAGAGAAGAATATTTTAAGGAGAGTATGTACATCTGTAAATATTAGGACTCTCTTTGAGCTATACGAAATATACTGTTTGTGTGTTTACGATGACCTTTTCATTATGATACGTTAGTAAACTTACTTCTATAGGTATATATGTATATATATAGGCTTCTGTATTACATACATTATCCCTTGCTGCAGTGCATGAAAGATAACATTGTAGGAGAGAACAGTAGGAGTAAGAAGGTTTTTCTTTAATTGAGTATACTTAGCTGAATCAGCCGTTCTCATTGTAGGACGGTTTTTTAGCCTGGTAGTAAAACGTTCCGGCCTTTGTGCCCCCATTTTTGCGAATGAGTGTCGTCGCCGGTTTTATACGGCCGGGACTGGAGGGTTCAAGTCCCTATGTGAATTGATGGGTGAAGTGGTCCGAGCAGACCGGAGTCTTTGTCGTTCCCTTGAGTGCTGGCGCCGGCCTCTCTCGTGTCCGGTTTGTCGATGCCTCCGTGTCTATTATTATAATAGACACCTGTTTATATATAATAAAACCTACTGTTAAAAAATACCTAGACAGGTGTCTAGGTAGGCGGCGCGGGCCAAAAGGACCTATCTTACACAAAAGCGGATAGATAATCTGATTATTGGTTAGATCGTCAAGACACCGGAAACGGGATACTATTCCGATGATCAATTAACTGCATATTCTTGCTAATGCAAGTTTTCTTTAGAGGTAATGGCATATATATATATATATATATATATATATATATATATTTACAATTATGTTTATTTCACTCAATTTGAGTATAATATACATTTCAAAATGTATCTTCTTAAAGCTCTATCTTCTTCACGCTTTCGTGGACAGCCTGACACGAGACACACAAAGCGGCTCCTTACTCGGATAGGCAAGCAAAAGACTCGCTTTATATATAATGAAAAACACCTTTCAAGCTGGTTGAAGTTCGCCAGCTTGAGGCGGTTCCATACCCTGTCAAGACCATACATCAGCCCCGGAACAATCTTAAGCATGAAGAGCCTCACTGCTGAGAAAACGGACAGTCTTCGAACATTGCCTACTTCCCCGTAAAGACAGACAAGTGCCTTCCATACTGTTTCGTTTATATGCACTGTGAACGTCGTTCCTGAACAATGAACCCGAAGGCCAAAATACTGGAAAGAGTTAACAAACTCCAATGGTTGGCCACAGCAACGTATAACGTCTCTGGCAGCCAATCGACCTCCACGCCTGAATTTCATGGCTTTGGTCTTCCTGGTGTTTATCTCAAGTCCCTTCAAGACAAGGAACGCCTCTATCATAGAGGTAATGCGCTTGATGGCACCTAGGTCGCGATGAGCGACCACGATATCATCTGCATACATCACCACTACGGCTTTTTGGTACTCCTGTTGGACGTAACCGACGAGGCCAGCAAGGAGAAGTGTAAACAAGACGCAGCTTAGCGGGTCTCCTTGCGAAGTTCCCACATTTTGCTTAATCTCTAATACACCCTGCTCACCGTCTACCAACAAGGTGTCCTCCTCAAAGAAACTTGCTTTACACTCAGGAGAGAGCCACCTACTCCTGCTGGTTGGAATGCTTCAACCAGCAGATAGCGAGGGGCTTTATCAAATACCTTGACGCAGTCAATAAAGACTGCATACAGATGACCTCTGGGTTGTGCCACAGCTCGCTCGATTTCTGACAGGAGAACGTGGATTGCATCACGGGTGCCTCGGCCTCTCCTAAAGTCGAATTGCTCCTGTGGAAGTGCCTCTTCAGCCACGTGCTCAATCCGCCGAATAACCAACTTACAGAAAATATTCTTCTCTTATATATATATATATATATATATAGGCACACCAACTCGCAGTAATTCATCAGTATGAGTAATTCTTGTAATAATAGAAAATACTGCGTTCGTGAAACATTCATAAAATTCATTTGTCTTTCGTCTATCTGTCAGTAACAGCACAAGCTACGCCCTACCACCGAACTATTTCCACAGACCGGCATGTGAGCACGCCTTGCTTCGATGTAATTGCATAGGCTTTTCCGAAGTAGTGAAATTACTAACTCTCTTAAGGTGCATTCATCCTTATGCTCAATCAGATCCTTAGGTTGAACAAAAAGTTTTAAGTTATGCAGCTCTTGCTATTTGTGTTTCGCCTATTCCATCATTTGGTTAAGCCTGCCTTCTCATCATGCTGGCGCTGCTCTTAATTCTAATAATTATTTATTATCTTGTTTCATAATGATAATTTACTTCAATTGATTATTTAATAATAATAATAATAATAATAATAATAATAATAATAATAATAATAATAATAATATAATAATAATAATAATAATAATTAGGCGTGGGCTGGACCCCGACGCGACGCATAATGGGTAACCAACATTGATGATCAGCCGTGAATATTGTGATACCCAGTAAATCCAAATAGTATATATATATATATATATATATATATATATATACATGAACAATAGTATAGTATTGTGGTTAGTTATATTCGTTCAGCGACCGACTGATTCATTGATTGATTGATTGACCGGTTGACCTCGCTCAACGGGTTGATTCTCAGTTTTCCCGTACGTCGTCGTCGTTTTTGTCTTCTTAAGAGTGCTGCTCCACCAACGTGGTCGTTGCCGACGGGGGGAAAGGGATCCCAACAGGGTGAGCGAGGGTTGCTGTCACGCTGCTGCTCTTGCTAGAATGGTGGTGGCCGTGGCCGTCGGAGGTATCGAGAGAGGGAATCACACAATCAGCTGCTGCTCGAACAGATGGTTACGCGACCGATGAACGACAAAGCAGCACGAACCACCGACCGGTGTGTGTTTTATTCATTTGGCCTTGGCGTTGCTGCTGCTGCTGCTGTTGTTGCCCCCCCCCCCCCCCAGCCACCTAAGTAATGCCCCATCTCTACGCCGAAGCGAACAGAGCGCCCGAAAGCTAACTCATCGTTTGATGGTGTGACCCCTTGTTACTCGTGCTCGATCTGTTCTTCCGTCCGTCCGTCTGTTGTGGGCGCTGACCGTAGCGGCGAAGACATCCAATGTTGTTTCAATTTCTGGTTGTAGCTTCTCGGTCTCAACGTCGAGACAGCGCACCACAAAAGCAGGCCGGAATTGCGCAGCAGCAGCAGCAGCAACAGCAGCATCATTGACAGCCACTCTGTCTTGTGCTCAAGCGTCGTCATCTCGTCAATACCTTGCGACGCCTGTAACACCGCAAGCTATCTGGACGCAAGGTGTGTAAACGCTGTCCATCTGAGTTAAATAGGTCTTAATAATAATGCATACACAAATAATAAATAAAAAAATCCATATATATATATATATATATATATATATATATATAACCTTATGAATGCGAACTATTGTATTTATAAGCTGGGGACGGGACGTAGTGGTGGTGATTCTGACACTAAGAATGGTGGGTTCGATCCCGGCGTACGGGCACATTCTATTCAAGCAGTTTTTAGCGAAATTTGCAGGATGGGTTAGTGACGATGAGATGGAATTTGCCTCACTGTATATATATATATATATAAAGCCTTTGGAACTAAGGCATACGTGAATATACGATCGTGCTTCTTCACTAGCGCACATTCGAGAGACATTCATGTGGCAGTGTACATGCAACTAAGCTTTATTTTACTAAAACTTGAAGCTCTAAGTTGATTCACATCAATATTTGGGCAATTTACGCATGAGTCTTGGTGTTTGTTACTCGGGTATATATGAGATGGTTCGATGTGACATTTTTATATTTTACACAATTTACTACATTTATTAATCGAGATGATCTTATTCTTAAAACATTGTGGATGTTATCTACAATGTTGACACAGGTAATTAGGAGTCATTAAACTAACGGTACAGAGGGAATATTTATTGCAAAAGCGAGCAGATCTATGCACGGCTAATACGGTTATTCTACCGTTGTTGTTGACTATAACGTAGTATTTGATACAACGCTCGAAAGATAAATAGTTTAAGGCTGCTTTAAATGACGTCGTGTGAAAGTTTGTAGGTCACCTGCGTTTGTCAGGAGAATAGCCTTGGCTGCTGTTAATCGGCTGATATTAATCGGTAAGCGATTGTACGATTCAATTTTAAGAGTAGCATTTATGTGCGGAAGAAAACGCTTTCTTTTTTAGAGTGATAATTTACAAAACATACAGCACGTCGAATAATTTGTGCGGCAGACCCGGTCGAACCCGAACTCCGAAATATGGTAACAAACAGATGCCAAGTGAAAGAGGCCTGCAGAGCATGGCCTGCTAGAAGGTCAGAGATCTCGGCCTGAGGTTAACACCTCTTTCAATACCTTTTTAGCAGCGGCGGCAGCTCAAGTTTCGGAACAATGTCACTCATGTATCAGACCGGCTTGTATGATCTGTATTTGTATCCAGCTATGCGCCTAATCATTGTAAAGTAACCTCCGATTATTATGCTAAGTTGTGTAAACGTCTTGTCGTAACAAAATTTGGCACTGTAGTATGGTTAGCTGGTTGGCTAACATGTGGTTTCGCGCTACTGGAAACGATTCGACTAGAGTTCTTCGATTAATTAGCAAGGTTATGGCATTTCGAATGGTCAAGTGAGCTACCCATCACTGCGCAGTTGTATGAGAAGGTATTTTTTTTGTTGTTTAAGGCCAAAGTGTGTTCTTTACTCTTTTGACGTATTATCGTGGGCTCTTGATTGATACAAAATGTATTGTACCCACCAGTATTGTTACTGGCCATCACTGCCATTCCGAAAGGAGTCTCATATGCTTTGAGACTGAGAAGTTTCAATCACACATTAGTAAACCATTAGCACGCCTTTTCTACATATTTCTGTTTTGCAGTGTCGCCACTAGTTGAGTCATGTGTCACGAATAGGTGCTTTGAATTAGTCACATCTTTTCTTTGACCTTCAGGGTAACCACGATGACGCTAAGATTGCACAAATTCTAGCAGAGCATGCGTGCCTCCAAACGTATTCATAATACATTGGAAATTTCTCCACGTGATCCCATAGGCTGTGCAACGTGTGTGCTGATAATAGAAGCCGAACGTCGAGCCCGGTGGCGCGGTGCATTCGTCTGCGCCTCGCGACCGGAGGAAACACATAGGTGCGCGGGTTCGAGCTCCACCGTTGCACATTTGCATTGCGAAAGGCAGTTCCGAGGACGGTAGTTCTTGGCTGAGGGTTAGCCAGAAAAGTCTATAATAAAAGCCGAACACTTTTATTGTAATAATAATTGTCGGCCTCCCTTCGCCCTTACGGCGTTAGCGCGGAGCGAGGCCGACAAGGTAGTTTATAAAACATACGTTACCGGAAAATTGCCGACCTAGGTGTGAAGCACCACATAAAGCGATCTAAGTTATTTCCAGAACACTACGTGAAGCAGTGCTTTTTCAGTAGTCTAGACGTTGGACTAGATAGTGAGTGTCTTACATTGTTACCCGTTTGATGGTCTGCACACGCATTATTCCCACATTCTACGAGAAGTCAATTAAAGTTTCTTGGTCTTGTGGAATAATCTTAACTGGACAATTTATAAAAATAATAATATCTACTGTATAGATTGCTTCTAAAGAAGTATCGATGGTGCGTAGTTTCTATCACAATTTCTCCAATGGCAAGACTTGTAGATATTGTCGTAACACGGTTTGTCAATGATTTCTTGATGGCGTCTCGCACCTGCTTGAACTGGGCGTACTCTAGACGTATAAGTCCTGTAAGTTGTTCATTCTAAATTGTGCGTTAGTAAGTATAAGTGTTTGTCCCAATACATTTATCGCACTCGTCACAATGCTTTTGTGATTCATTTTTAGAATTTCACTTTCTCCACCTTATCTTTGAAGGTCACGTCGCCAGATACATGAGAAGACAGACACAGCGACTTTATTTGTGCTAAAGCTTTTTGCAGCCTCTGGTGTACATTACCATAATGTTGACAGAACTAACTAGAATAATATGGTGCTCTGACTTTGGGAGGGCGTAGTTCTGGTACTTCCTCGATTTTGATGTACTGTTTCGCAAATTCGATCCCGGATGTGAAGATCTTTTTCCCGTGTTCGACCACGTCAGACGTGTATATGCAACACACTCGAAAAAGCCTGTGCATGGTCATTTGACGCTGTCACAATGGTTTGTTGTTGAAAAATTTGCCCACACAAAATGTGAGATTAATTTCGATGTTGTAACCAAACACTCATGACATTGTCGAAGAAAGCCGGACAAGTTCCACAAGAAGGTCAACAAATTTATAAAATATCTAGACACAAATCACAAGAAGGCCAACAAATAAGTTAAACCCTAGAACAAGTAACGTGTAAAGTAAAGTTAAAATTCCAGAAAAATCGCTTCTCTAGCCCTGTGATGTACCTACCTAAGATGCAGGTCAAGGGTGTTATACATACGCAAAGACGCCGGGAACGTCCATCCGCTGTTGATTGGAGATGATTTTATTGAGTGGCTTTCAAGGGGCTTACACAAGGTGATGAATCTTGGGTTTAGATCTGATAGGTATACACCTTAATTGGTGAATAGTATGACCAATTTAGGTGTATACCTATCATGTATGTGCACAATGGTCCCTACGCCGTCCGGCGTTTGGTGGGAAACAGTGAATATTGTACGTTGCATTCAGATGGAGCAACCTTCCGTACTTACCTGGCACGACGAAAAATTATTTTAACTTTCTTCAATATATATATATATATATATATATACATATATATATATATATATATATATCTTCTTACACGCTTGTTAACGATCGTGTTATCTTCTTTTGCCTTTTTCTTTGTCAGTAGTTTTCCCCGTTTATGGTTGCCTCAGGCGTGTCAGCAGTCAACAAAGTTCACTTTATTTCTACCGCAAAATGCTTCGTTTGGGAACGGGGTCCCTCGTGGCCCTCTTGTTATCGCCGTCACGATACGCTCGATTCCTGTGCACACCTTCTGATGGTCGATCAAGGTCTACGGTAGGCAAACAAACTGAGGAATTTGGTAAATCTTTAGTTCAATCGGTTTCTACTTGAAACTATATTTTTATTTTAAGAACGGTTAGGTTTAATCGTCTCTGATTAACATTGATTTGTTGTATCCTTATCTCAATTTTCCTTATCCTCGCATATAATCGATTACGGTTTTGGCTAATAACAGTGAATTCTAGGCTTTATATATATATATATATATATATATATATATATATATATATATATATTTATTAAGATTGTCTAGTGTAGTTCTAAGTTATATCTATGCATCTAGTGACATGTTAGGTCCCGTTGCCGTACGCGTTGCTGATGTGTAATAAGAGTCAATGTCTACGTATATATAGAGAGTGGATCGAGAAGCTCTGATACAAATGTATAAAAAAAAATGCGTTTTTAATTGGATATATTGTCTGTTTTATAATTAGCGTTATCTTAATGATGTTTTAAGCACTTATTTGTCTGAATCGAAACGTACTTATCAATTTTGTTGGCGCTTATGCCACTTTCTTTTCCACCTTTTAAAATATTTTTAAACGTCTTATTTGGATTTGAGTTAAGTTAGTCTTGCGGATTTTTCGTTATCTCCTCTATAATCTCGAGACGTTGTTCCTTGAAATGTGTTTTATCCGTGGAGACAGGAAAAGTCGTAAGAAGCCAGGTCCTGCGAATAGGGAGGTTGCGAAAATATAGTCTTGAGACCAAGGGCTTTGAACCCGGTGGGCAGACGCGTTGTCGTGGCGGGGGAATCATCACATGAGAGACGCTTCTGAGCTCTTCTTGTTGAGCGCAGTGACAAATTTTGCTAGGCAGTATATCAATCGCCTGTCACCGTATTACCTTCGTTCAGTTTGACCAATTCGCCACAATTCACTTCTGGGCATGAAGATGGCGACCATCACCTTGCCGCCAACCGTTAGGGCTTCCCTTTTGTGGGTGGAGGCGCTCCAGCGTCTGACCACTGTGAACTCTGACACTTGAGTAGAAAGGGTCATGAAAATGTCACCGAAATCTCATCACTTGTGACGAATCTCGATAACAAAGAAGACCAGCCAGCGCCTATTTTTCGTCATGTGATAAACCACGATTGTTTTTCCGTCATGTGACAAACCACGAGGGTCGAGCTCGGTGGCGTGGTGCATTCGTCTGCGCCTCGCGACCGGAGGAGACATATAGGCGCGCGGGTTCGACCCTCACCGTTGCACATTTGTATTTATAGGGGCCCGTCTATGAAGCAATGCGAAAAGCAGTCCCATGGACGTTAAATCTTGGCTGAGAGTCAGCCCAGAAAGTGTTTTTTTTTGACAATTCACAAGGAGCCCATTGAGTAAACATCTTGCTGGATCCGAGGTAGTCGTGCAGCATTTTATGGAGGGACCTGGCATCCAAACACAAAGTTTCCTTTAGCAGCGCATATGCTAAACGCCCTTCACGGGGTTTGTCGCGTGAGTGTCGCCAGAGATTAATACGTCAGTTCGACATTTTTTTCTCATACTGTCTGTGTGGGAGAATCAAGTCGATTTCTTACCCAAACATCAACAAAGTAGCGCTATCCGCCAATGGATTCGATTTTCTTACACTTTATTACATGGGAAAACAAAAACCTTCCCAGGACCCTACGTATAAGTATGCTTGAATAAATATGATTGTTTGAAGCAGTTGAACAGGCAACTCTTAGACACTCACCTTTGAACATTTTCATTTGACACAAGGAAACGTAAACTCACCCGGACCACGGGAGTAACTTTCCTACCACTCTCTGCTAAACCTGGCGCATTTAATCTGTTTAAAGGAGATTCTGCTAGCACGAGGCGATAAGGTAACACTAACAAATTGTACCTACCGAACAATGTGTATCAGCCTGTGCATCACATGAATTCTGATTTTGTAAGTTCCTTGCATTCTAGTTCTCTTTCATTTCTCAATCAACTAATTATCTTCCAGAGATATCTTTGGTACTGCAACCGAAGAGAGGGAGATCCCTTTCGTAGAGAAGAAAACCTTCGGATCCTAATTGATGTTATAGTAAAACGTAATTGCTCCTACCTAATAGACAGTGCAATACTCTTAACTGCGATATTATTTTCTTCTTGATTATCAACATCTTCGGTAATCTTGAACCAAAAGCATTCTAATCTGTTCTATGCAAGGCTGCACCAAAAGGATAGAGCAGCTTTTAAATGTCCTACAGACAATTTTTCAAAGTTTAGCTTGCAACGGCAGAATTATATTTTCTGGACTCAATGTCAGAATGAATTCTGTTCAAAGTGTTAGGGATTGCGTAAAGTTGTACACTATTCCAATCACCTTTGACGGAATGAAAATGTACGATTGTAGCATGACCGTTATCGTCATGCGCAATCATTGTTGTGCACCAGACAAGCTTAGCGTGGCGTCGGCATATCGACGTACATACACCTTAAAATACTTTTCGGGCTGACCCTCAGCCAGGATTTAACGTACACGGGACTGCTTTTCGCATTGCTTTTTATAGACGGACCCCTATAAATACAAATGTGCAACGGTGGGGTTCGAACCCGCGCACCTGCTATGTGTCTCCGCCGATCGCGAGGCGCAGGCGAATGCACCCACCACGCCACCGGGCTCGACCGCCCTGCTACATTCGCCTTGCTACGCGCTATTTCTTTGCTACAAGAACTTGTACAGACATCCGACAGTAGCTGGCCGTAACAGTCTGGCCGCCGACACCCCACAAAACCTGAGGTCTTTCGTTTCGGGCTTCGGGCTCAGATCGGGCCATCGAGTCGTCGTTGAACTTAACAGACGAAGTTCGAAAGTCGGCACGATGACCGGCTCGGAAAAGCCGTCTGTGTCAGCGAAGACAGCTGACGATCATGCCATAAGCGTGATTTCGTCAGCACCGGCCCACGCCGTCACGAACCATGTGGAGAAGAAAACCGCCACCACCGAACGCATACGAATAGGCTCTCGTCTATCGACATTGCGCTCTCAGATAGCTAGACGAACCGAGGACAGGGTCAGCAAGCATGGAAGCCCCAAGAGCGACAGTCCGGCATCGCAGGTTCCAACGATTTTGTACTATTGCTTCTTCTACTGCCACCACTACTACTGCTCTTACTACTACTACTACTACTACTACTATTACTGTCTATGCGTTAACCTCAGTGATGTTAATATGTTGATGACTCGTCGTAAGGGTACTTGTTTGTTCCTGAAGCAGCTCCTCAGCTCAGGTCAGCTCAAACAGTTTGCGTCCGAGTCGGCAAAACTTCAGCAGCAGACTGCTACGGAAACAGACGCGCTTAAGCTTATTGCGCTAGCGTACAAATTTGCCTACTAATGTCATAGGGCTGTCAAAGCTGTAATGTGATGATGAGGTGATCTAGGTTCGTTTTGGGGGGCCTGGCGAATGCTTTCATTTGCTTATAAGTGTGGCAGCATATCGTGGCAACAACGGCAATGGCAATTTAATCGACGGCTGTTAGCATATTCCGGATGATTTACGTCATGACTCGCTTTTCCGTTATGACTCGCGCTTGTTTTTTTTTGTGTCGTTTTGGCTTATACAGCATTCTAAGCTCTAGCCGATTCAGGGAAAGGCGGGATCCAAAAGCACAGTCGTCGTTGAGCTGATTATCTCACCTTTCCATTACAACAAAAACGGGTGAGCGAACTTTCATATAAGGAAGGGATTTTTGCTTCTAGCTGACACAGCACTAATCTTCATATGATCTTCATACGCCAGCTTCAACCCCGACACAGAATTTAAACAAACAAACGATAAGCAAAGAAGCGTGACTAGAAAAGCAGCGTCACGGAATTTTACTTCGAAATTTGCACAACTGACTTGACCGACGCTGATCGAGCATCATAAACCTCTATCTGTTTCCTAGTATGTTATAATGCTGTAATAATCGTACTGTTTTTTATTGAATGGATGTATGCATTTGTTTATTGACATTCCATGTAGGATAACTGCACTTGGTAATTCCGCGAGCTCAATTAAGCACATGGCACCTTTTATGAGATTATAATGTATACTTTATATTTGTAATTTTAACCTGTTTACAATGTGTTGCGATATGGTTTGTGTTACTAATATTACCTTTAACCAGATACAAGAGTTTCGAGACAATGCTCTCTGAGGTGACAGCTTGTCTGCCTGACGGAGACCGTCTTTTGTTCCAGTAGGAGAATCCAACATTTCGAACAGACAGCTTTGACTGGTTGGGAGTTGGCGTGCTACAGAATAAGCAAGTTAGATGTGTTACCCCTTGTGGATGGGTCTTGCCGATGTTGCTAAACCCGGTGGGTTTGAATGCACTCTAAAGAGTACACTCTTAATTTCAGATACGAAGAAGTATTCTGTAAGTTTTGGAAACGACAGAATGCCTATATTTTTGTAGTGCGATTGCATTGAGGCCCGGGAGAGTTGTTCTCAGTGCTCGTTTTTAGAATCGGTGAAGTGACCTCCTAAGACGCATCTGTGTCAGACTTCCATTGCTAAGTCAGGTGACTATGGACATAGACGAAATCAAACCATCAGAAAGTTCTGGGCAATACCTTGTCGAGCTCTGTATCAGCTGCACTGTTGCCAGGTATTTCTTCACGCATGCGTGTAACATGCGCTTCAAATGTCAGTTTCCCGTCCAACGCAACGCCTAGAAACATTGCTTCCTTTAGAAGCGAAAGATGTGTGCTGTCACACTGGAATCGAAGGGAATTGGTTGTAACGGACACCGCGGTGAAAGAAAATGCATTACGTTTGTTTTGCTCCAATTCATATTGAGATTGTTAATCCTGAACCATGAGAATAACTTCTCAAGGTCCTCGCGGACCATCGCCTCTACCTCAGTTGAAGAATTCCTAACGAATCGTGCGATGGTATCTTTGCGTGTTTTGTTACGCTAAATATGTCGTTAAACGCGATGTTAAAAAGGAGCGGACCACCTGTTCTAAGCTTAAGCAATCGATATATTTCTTACCTCAGAAAATGCACGCCGCCCTGAACGACTTGCTTCCTATTCGACCTAAACGCTCACAGCCAAAAGAAAAATATTAACATCAACTGTATCAAATGTTTTTTAAGATCTATATACACGCAGGCGACTATCGTTTTTCAACATTAGGTTTCTGCGAGTCTCTTTAACAAAATCCATTATGGGTACAGTCGTCTACTTTGAGATTTCCTACATTTTTGAAAGAATCATAAAATTATAATGCCATCTGAATAATGGTGTAAACCTTAAGAGAGCGAGGTAAGCAGCAAAAACTGATATTGCTTTTTATTTTAGTACACATTAGAATCGCCCACGCATATATAATATATATATATATATAGATATATAAGATATATAGATAGATAGAATGTCGCCTTTTTTCCTATGAGGTATATCTATATAATATATGATATGCTATATTTTTATTACATATTTATAATCTTATATTATATAAGCGTGTCGCGTTGATGCAGGATTACAATCATGAATATACCAACTGTGGACGCTTTGCGTGGTGTTGTGTGACGCATATTGTGCAATTCTTGTCGTTATTCATTGAACAACATGTAGGGAATGGCGACGGTATCAGCGGAGACGAAACGGGTATCAGCCGTCTTATGGACGTTCTGTTCACGTTACGGCTGGAGAATACGACCGTTGGCTCGTCGATGCGATCGTGGTCAACGGACAGGACCGTCGGCATTATTCGACAAAGCCGAATGGAGCTACTTAAGAAACACACAGGCAAGGTGTTCGAACAGCAGAACGACGAGATACATCTCAACACTTGGAAGACGCCGAAGGAGCTCACTGAGGTTAGCGTTTTGCGATTGCGCCACGCTAATCGAGTACGCCCAAATGCATCGAAAATCCATTTGGCACAAAAGCCGTTTTTTTGTGCCCACGTCATGGGTTGTTGCCTTCATTGACGACTAACCGTTCGCGTACTAGTATCATATATATATATATATATATATATATATATATAGCAGCTAGCTTAGTGGAAACCTAACGTTCGGCCTCAGTTTTATGACACGCCAAGCATACATGAAAACATAAACCAACGCTTGCTCGCAGACAGCAACTTGTCATTCAGGCCTCCTTTACTCCCATTGCCGGCTGCTGCGAGAACCTTTGAGCGTGTACTGCGTCGTTTGAATGTTGTTGTATGCGCTCAAGATCGCTTGAGATAATAATAAACATGATAATAATAATAATGATGAATTGAAAAGGGAACAAAGCAGACCTGGCTCGTTCTAAACGTTCATACCTCACAATTGTTACAACTGAATAATAATAATAATAATAATAATAATAATAATAATAATATATTATAATAATAATAATAATTCACCATCCCGCTGTGGTCACACGGAAAAAGCCTTGTATGGGATTGTAACAATTTCATGCACGGCGGCCTTATCGTATTTACACCACAGCGCCGTTGAGTCGGGATGGGTAGCCGAGCGCGCGGGTTCTGAAAAACGAAGGAAGTATCTCGAGCTATCTAGAAGCTACCACTTTGTACCCATTACATTAGAGACGCTCGGCCCCATAAGCTCAGGTACAGCGAAAATCCTGAAAGATATCGGAAAACGCATAGTAGAAGTTACGGGCGATCAACGCGAGGCCATGTTTTTGAGACAGATGATGTCTTTGGCCGATTGTAGAGGAAATGTGGCTTCCATCATAGGCGCCATGATTTGATAGAAAGCGACCGGAGCAGGATAAACCTGGCATAAACGTTCATACCTCACAATTGTAATAACTGAATTTATAATAATAATAATAATAATAATAATAATAATAATAATAATAATAATAATAATAATAATAATAATAATTTATTACAATTGTGAGGTATGAACGTTTAAGTCAGGTTTATCTTGCTAATAATAATGGTCGGGAATTTCCAAGTTGCCTAATTTTTTAAAGTTGCGCCAATCACCAGTTTTATTAAGTTAGATAACCAAATTATATATTTTATACATTGTTGTACATAGTTTATATACTATTTATATATTATGTATTCTTTCATTTATACATGTGAATGTTTAAATCCACGGTGCCGATGGCTCACTTTTCATCTATCACTCGTATCCGAGTGGGAGTTGATTGCCTAATTGAGGCGGCTTGTTTAGCAGATGTGATAAGGTACACACTTACTAGGTCTCTGAGATGCTTCAAGAAAGCGATCTGTTTTAAGCTAATAAGGAACGAATTCTACAATACTAGTAGTTTGTATGAGGATTCCTGGCTATGTACGATAAACATATATCAAAAGGCGACGCCCTGGATAAGAGTATTTTTTTCTAACCAACACGCTTCAATTATTTTTTCTCTCTTTTAAATCAGGGCATCGGCAAGATTCTAGCCGAGCTTCGAACCAAAGACGTGTTTCCCTGCTTAAAAGGCTGGCGAAACGAGCTGTATGATGTGGCGCCTGCATACGGCGACCCTGTCGTCTTCCAAATCGAACGGGCCGCAACGTTTATTTTTGGCACGAAACGCTACGGAGTTGACGTGAACGGCTTCGTCGAAGACTCGACGGGGCGCGTAACGTGGATTTGGCTACAAAAGAGGTGAGAGTTATTCGACCGATTCGTTGTACTACTCGGCTATATATGTACGTGGTCCATCCTAACCGTTTGTATTTCTTTTAAGTTTGGTGGAATCGGCAAGAAACTATTTCTTTCTCAAAGGAAGGAGGGACGGAAAAGTCTTGTTTAGGAATGAAGATGAAATTTTTGAAAGTAATTATTCTTCTTCTTCTTCTCCTACACAGTTGTGCAAAATCTACGTTTGCAGGAGGACCAGCCAACGCGTAAAGTAATCGATCATGCCGACACGTTCGGCGAAAAAACTCTACATAATCTGAATGACACCCGCCGAGGCAAGCTAGCCAAATGCGAATAGCAGGATTAAGGAAAGTCGAATGAAGTCGAAACGTTGTTATGTCTTACGGTGAAGCTTTCACGTCCAGAACCGCACACATTTTCTATTACGACCATAAAGGTACGCCTAAGAGACTATTCTCGAGCATTAGCAAGTTTAATGCCCATCATTTTCGTACCAAAGTGGTACTGCGTTACGTAGTTGCCGCCATATCGAAAGTGAAGGCGTACATACTTGTTATAGCATTTTGGCCTGCTTCAGCAAGGCTGTATCACAACATTAGGTACATGTTTGAAGGTTTGGTAAAACTCGGCAAGAAAATAGGTTTTCCCAATAGAAGGAGGGGGCTGAAACGTTTTGGCAAAATTATACTGTTCTGAACGTGAAAGCTTCAACGTGTAAAACATAACAACTATGGCTTTGTTATTTGGCAACTACGTAACGCAGCACCATCACTTTGGCACGAAAAGATGGGCTTAAATTTTGCTATTACCTGAAAATAATCTTTTGGGCGTACAATTTTTTGCCATTTTTGGTCGTAATCGCAAAATTTGACAGTTCTGAACGTGAAAACTTCACCGTAAGACATAACAACATATTGTCTTTTTATGACTCTCCTAAATCCCGCTCTTCGCCTTTTGCTAGCTTGCGTCGGGTCACTGAAGTAATACCACAAGTATCCCGATCATGTAGGTTAGACCTCACCAGGTTTTTAGTGGGTTTGAGAGTCCCACACTACCCAGACCAAAGGGTGTGCGTTAGCATTTTTGTTCCTGGCCCCTGTAAAAAAAATAGCTTGCGTCGCGTGTCATTCAGATTATGCGGAATTTTCCGCCGAGCATGCCGATATGATTGGTTCCTCCGTAGATTTTACACAACTAGGTAAGAGAAAACAAAAACAGAATAACGACTATTGAAAATTTCATCTTCATTTCTAAACAAGACGTTTCCGTTCCCCCTTTCATTAGGGAAAATAATTTTCTTCCCGAGATTTACCAAACCTTATAATAAGTACACACAAGTTATGCAAGCCCCTGTGTATACCTTGTGATATATATATATATATATATATATATATATATATATATGATACTTCTGCTTTATATTCGAGGTATGGGTCGTCTTCGATATTGTCTTCGATGTACCATAACACAGTGTGCTCTTATTTAGTGCTCTTGTTGTTAATCATTTATCGTTTATCTTCACTACGCACTTTGTTCCAAAATGCACAACTAAAACTGTTTTGTAACAAATTTTTCTCGATTCTTGATTTTTAATAAGTAAGAAACTGATAGCATTATTGTAAAGACGGCTCACCTCATACTGTAATTTTTTGTATACTCATGACAGTGATTATGTATATGTCGTGCTTTTACGGTTCTGCGAGTAGAATAGGAGAAGGTCCCAATTCCTATCTCGAGCAGTGTGGAACTCGACCCCAGCGGATGGATGTTAGCCCGCTGAGACCCATACCCACTAAACGCACCTCTCCCCATAAGCTTTACTCTCTGATGGCCCAGATCTCCTTAGAACAGTACTATGGGCCCATATATATATATATATATATATATATATATATATATATACAAGTGTACAGTTGAAGAAATACGTGTAATCATCAAGCATTCGTTATATGATGCCGCGACTCGTGATAACGACGTGAGTACGTTTATTTCTTTGCGCAGAGCCCGACAGAAAGAGCTTTTCCCAGGAATGCTGGATATATACGTGAGCGGCGGCTTGGCGTCCGGTGAGACCCCATTGGAGTGCATGTACAAGGAATGCAGCCAAGAAGCATCTCTAAGTCGCGAACTGAGCTCCCGTTTGGTGCGACCGGCAAGCTCAGTGTCGTTTCTCTACGAGGATAAGCTGGGAATACATCCAGAGGTTAGTTATTATTCCCTTTTCTCATCGGCAATTTTTGTAACCTACGCAAATTATAGCATGTAATAGCGTTCCTATTTTCCTCTTTTAGTCACATATGATATTGTCGGTAGAACAATTGAATCTACGCTGTCGCGTTGTGTTGCCTGCCGCTCTTTATTACGTATTAAGCTGGTTGTTGCAGTTGAAATTTCACAATCGCAGATGGCATCTGTGACAGCTGACAGGAGTGGCCATAGCGATTTTGGTTTTGCTTTTGATATGATATGACGTTGACTGATACTGAATTGTAGTTTCTCATTTTTGTTACAACTTCACACTTAGCCACAGGCTAGTGCGAAGCATATGTACAAGTTACAGTAAGATTTTATACATTATCACCGTAGTATCTCGTATTATTGCAATTATTTATCTATATTTGTAGTGCATCTTTCCAATAATGTCATTGTCACTTTGCAAGTGTACGCCTAAGTACTTTTAGCCACCAGAGTACGGCTGCGACATTTAGTGGGGTTGCATTTGACGTTTAGTGGGGTTGCATTTGACGTTTAGTGGGGTTGCATTTGACGTTTAGTGGGGTTGATTTGGGTTTGAATTGTTTTCTCATTTTTAGTTATGCTTCTATTCAGTCGCCACCTGGCCACAACTATCTAGCATATCTTGCAATTCACTTGGCTTCTTCGCTGAACAAATAATGTCATCCAAAAAGACACTAGCGGATGACACTCTTACTCCTGTTTAAGTCGGCCCCTCATTTTGGTGTCGTATTTTAAAACTACGCTCGCTTTCGAAGGCTCGTTTTGCAACCGATCAAACTCTTTATTTTTACTTTTGGCAACAACATAGTTTTGATTGTGTACGTAGCCTGCATTATTTCCACCCAATGCTTCATTAGGTCAATTTTCTCATCAAATACATCGTGGCAGTTCACGATAAGTAGATAGCAGAAAAATAGGAAATTTTACTAGGATTAGTTGCATCGTTTTGGGTAAGACGTATCATAGGCAGTAAGTGGGGCACCGCGACATGCATGACAAACAAACTAACTCCCATGAAAAGCCTACCACCTGCAACAAGCAGTCGCTGCTAAGTCAAACATATTCAAGCCATTGCGGAGGACTTCAGTTTGTTACAACGAGTTGTCACGGAAAGTGGCGTGACTCTTTATTTATTTTTTGGTTTTGAATAAGGTCATTTATTTTTTATATACACATTTACAACGGTATGCTATTTCATACATTTACAAATATTGCAAGGATCTATAGCAATTTGACAGGCACGATATACCAAACTCGATTATAGGTGATGACATCTGTTAATGTTGACCTGTATAAATATTTGATTTTCGATTAGATTACCTTCTGTTACGACGCACACCTGCCTGCCGATCATGTGCCGGCCCCGTCCGACGGTGAGGTGGAAGAGTTCATACGGTTCTCTGTGGCGACGAGTGAAGATCTCGAGGCGCTGTTCTCAGTTCTGGGCGACGCAACCCGGTTCAAGCCGACCTCTGTACCGACTATTCTCGATTTCCTCATTCGACGCGGGCTCGTTGACGATTCCCTCGGAGGTGCCTTTTTCGACATTTTCGAGACAATTCATCAGCCTCTGTACAGAACGTATCCACCCTCGAAGTCAACGTCACAATGAAGTTGTAGAACTTAGTGTTTGTTTTCCTACGCGTGTCTCTTTTACAATTGTTGATGTTGATATGCCCTATTTGTTTTAGAAAAGCGAAATGCGTTCTAAAAGGTTTATAATCAACATAAAATAGGAAAGAAGTACGCTGCTTGCTTCTTCCCCGTATATAGCTAGAATTAACTATACTGGTTACAGTAATGGAATAAATCGGGGCTTTCGAGGCCCATTACTTTTGAAAAAAAGAACCGAGTTCACTTAAGTGACCTCAAAGAGAAAATGTACCGTTTTATCACCGATAACCTGGCTTCTATGTAAAGAACAATTGTGTTTTTCATACTTTCATACGCGTGCAACTAACGCAAATTATTACATATTTGGGTATTTTTGTCAGAAAAGGTCGGGAAATTAACACATGCAAACTAACATAACCTAGTTTTTGGAGGGGAGAACACCATTAAGACTTGTCTTAAATATTTTCTTGCTAGTATGTGGGCATGACGGAGATGCGAGTACTCACTGAGACATGTTGTGTAAATAATTGCAAAGGTCTAACAGGCACTCATGTGTGTCATTCATGAAAACACACTCATCTGCAACATTTGCGGCAACATAAGCGTTTGTATGAAGGTCAACAATCAGGAGCTACAGCATCTAATAAAATCGCGTTGTGAGAACTAAGTTGCGCTGAATGACTTTCTGGAAGCATCGTTTCTAAGAAATTGTGGTCGTAATGTTGCACTCCGAGTATTAGGAATTATACACTCTATAATTCGCTTGTCTGACGGCAAAGTACCTAGGTATCGGGTAGACAAAACAATACACACACAGAGTCCGTGCAAGTGCCTTCATCTTATAGGCCTCCAACACTGCTGCTTGCAACGACACCAGCGCGAGGAGGCAGAATATCTGGGACAACTTCGGTGTTCCGCGGCGTTGTTTTAGAAGCAGGGTCGCTCCTATAATCGACGCCATGGGATGGGCATTTGATTTTTTGTTTGCAAATTTCGATGGAATTAAGACGCCACGTTCGAACCTGACAACTGTAGATTGACAGATAACATAAACATGAATAATAAAAATAAATATACAGGCAGAGGAATCGCGCTCTTTCTCTCTGTTGCGAGCTATGTTGCAACATCGTTTAGATGTGTACCTATCGAGACCGTAGACAAGGTCGTAGGTAGAATCAGTTCACGGACTGCAAAGTGTAGGGCGGACGAGTGGATGGTGGTATGTTTTAGGTAGATCAAAAAGTTTACGGCATCATCTTTCTACAATGCTTCAATGCTCATACCAACTACAGCGCCAGAGAGATGCTCTATGTAGGTAACTAAAATAGATAAATCGAGTAGATTGATTCCGAATTGCGTCTCCCGAAGCGCAGGTCGTGCAACTGTAACCTGTCAGACCCTCGAGTGATAATTAATTATGACGTTTATTATCACATTTGTTAGGTACGTTGTAAAACTTGTGTTAGTATACACATGACTGTTCCGTATACAAGTATACATCGAGGACAATCTACTGTCCGATGTACTCATGATAAAATAATGCGCTATTGGGACCCCTCCATTAGAGCGAGACTCCCTAGCAAAGTCACTTCTGGGCATGACGCTGCGTGGTACCTGGCGCAAAAGTTCCCGCACCTGCTGCAAATACAGGTCTCACACGGGCCATAAAAATCTAAATGTTCCGCAGAGAATGTGGTGATACCCATGAACCGCAAAACGTGTTACTATATGCCTATTGGTCCTGTTAAGTACCTTCCATACGTCCAGTGATAATGGAGCGAAACAGATACCGTGCTGCGAATAAACTTTTGTTTTTTGGAAGGCTCAACCCCGACGAAAATTAAAGCTAAATTAAATGCAGCTTTCATCTAATTTGGCTTTAAATTCTAGGCAGCAGAACTTATGAACTGTTGTACAGTACCATCACCTAATGTATTGCCTTATCTAGACGAGCTGGTATTAAAACCGAAGATGCATCACGTTTCGGGCGGCCAAAAACGGCTTCGAATGAGAAAATTGTGCTAGGAGTCTACAAACTTACGATGACAGACCGCCGACTGAAGCTGCGTGAAATTGACGAAGATATAAGCTTTAGCTATGATGTAGTATATCAAACATTGCGTCAGCATTTATGCACGAAATAAATGAAAGCAAAGTAACTGCCGCACGAACTAACAATTGACCAAAAACTGACAAATGTGTCAATAAAGTGTGGCTATTAGGGATCTTTGGATTAGATACGCTGAGTTTTGGTGGGGAAATTATACTGAACAACTGTGTTCGTGGTCTTTGTCCGTCTACTGCCTATACTCACGCACCCTGGGGTCTAATGGATGCTAACCACCGAGCACTTCAAAAAAGACCTTGCGAAAACAAGACTTCTTTGCGAGCGCTTGGGAACCTCCATTGAGACCGCTACACAAGAGACCGATTACTGGTCTCAACAACTACACAACACGTTCGATGGGGCACATTTTAAAAAAGCACACGAAACGCCCTTTGTACATTACTGGATTAAGGGTATGCCCTACTTATCTGGTAAGGAGTATTTAAACCTACTAAAGCTCAGGATCAACGCACTACCAACGCGTGCCAGATTGGCCAGGGGACGCCCGGGCTACAACAAACGTTGTAGGCACGGGTGTCATGGGCCTGAGACGTTGGCGCATGTCGCTCAGATGTGCGATACAACACACAAACAAACTATAAAGAGACATGACGACGTCTGTGATCGCGTGGCGCGTCTTCTCCGCGAGAGGGGTCATGAGGTGGTTCGTGAGCGAGTATTCCGTCGACCGGGCGCACCAGGTCTAAAGCCCGACCTCGTAATAACAACGCCTACCGGGGTCTGGGCTTTAGATGTCCGAGGTTTGCGGCCCGAACAGGGACCTCGCAAAAGCGCGGCAGGACAAGATGACCAAATATGACGTCGAGTTCCTAAGAGCGGCGCTCCCCGACCCGCAAAAACCTCGCAGATTCGGATCCATCACTATCTCTATGAGTGGTGTACGGGACTCCGAATCTGCAAGTACGCTCTTGGGGCTCGGCGTCACGAAGAGGAATCTTATGAATCTTATCGTCTTAACGTTGCAAGGAACCTTAAGGATATACCGTTCGCACCGGGTCCATAAGAGTGGGGGCTACCATCAAGCAAGGACACGGACAGCTGATTCTTAACCTCACGTGACACCTCTTTACCACCATTTTTATTAAGGCGGGCACTGCCGAGTGTGCAAACGTATTGTAAATGATTAATACATCATCACAATATTTCTCTCTCTCTCTCTCTCTATATATATATATATATATATATATGTCTGATCCGGCGGCCTTTCCGCGCGACATCCGCTTGACCTTGGCGCCTTGCAACCTTGTCCTTGCTAAATGGCTCGTTGTACCACCAATCGTATTATCTATCCTTCGGTAACATTATGCTGCGACGGCTACTACTGCTGTCGTTGATCCTTATGTTGATCTAGCCTGTGCTAAGAAGATCTTCAAAATAAAAAATCGAATCACATCTTACAAAATCTAGCACCGCGCCGATCAGCAGCAGCGGCAACCATTGGCCGCAATGTCAGCGACGACCCACTGGGACCAAAAAAACTCAATAACAATTAAAGCAGCAACAACAATAACACTATTAACCACAACATGACTATTGCCCGAGCAGGAAGGACGATAATATCAACAGCACCACCACCAACAACAACAACAACAATAATAATAACAACATGTAAGGACTTAGCTTAGTCATAGAGCGTTTCACGGTACAACGCGTTAATCCTAATACGATACAATCAGACACTCATAACGTAATGATTGTCGCTGTCGTGTATATATATATATATAGGACTACAAAAAAGTTTTTTCGGTTTTGTCCGTAAAGAATCATTATAAAATTCGAAAAAAAAATGTAGACCCAATATATATATATATATATATATATATATATATATATATATTATGTTTGTTATGCTCCCAGTCGAGAAAAAGAAGATAAAAAAGAGACCCTCTAAAGCTGCTTGCCATTGGGCTTTTAGATATTATTGTAATATTATTCATTCTGTTGCTCGTAACAACTTGGAGGTCTGAGGCTTGGTGTGCTGTCTTATTTTTCTCTGAGAACAAATTGTCGCATTGCTCCTGTTTGGGAAGTAGTCCCCCCCGCATAATGCTAGCGTTTATTTTTTCCCATGATAGTCTCTATATGGCTTGCTAGCTACCGGTCGCACTTTGCATAGCGATTCAATTATCTCCAGCAGTGATACGTTGATATATTTAATTCGAAATCTCCGCATTTTTTACCTGACGTCTAAAGAATAATGGCTATGTCCTAGGAAGATTTTAAACACTCACTAATTGGTGAACGAAAAAGCACTACGTGTGCTCGTAATTATGCAAGAGATTAGGATAGAATACAAAAACAGAAATGTCAAATCTTCAAACCGTTTCCGGGTCAGTAATTGTCGGATATATCCTCTTCTACAATGGCGTGGTTATAAAGGAAAGTATTTCTTTAAGTATAAAACTACATATATTAAGCTAGACATACATAAGGTAATAGAGATACAGCTATACCCAGATTAACAGAGTGTAGCAACTATATACTATATACGTGCGCACAGTTATACGGCAATTCATGCGCAACAAAATAAAGATGATGCAAAGTTAAGAAAACGCACACACACTTAATTCATTTATTAAACGTCAATGCATTCTATAAAAAAGAGCCATTATTTGCACTTGTCGGACTCTGCAACATTTCTTGAATTGAAAACGTTCGTCTAGTTTTCGTAAAACAGCTTTTTTTGCTACTGTGCTGCCAGCCGCCGTTTGATGTGGCTTACACTTGGTCCATTCACTATCATCAGTATTGCCGTGATATATGTCAACGAGATAACGTATCTGCGTTGTAGAGGGGTAACTAGATGCCTGCGAAGAGAGCATCAAAAAGCCCCCCCCCCCCCACTGGGACATACATCAATTCATAGAATATTATAAAATGCATGCTAACAGGTTTGTCTAGAAAAATACAGATATGTGTATATATAACCTTCTGTGTTTGTTCTTGAATAATTTCGCACCGTCATTCAACTGGCTCCGACGACATTCTCTTCCGTTGCGAGGTTTAGCAGCGGCACAATGTCGAGCTATTTATTTGCTTCCTACCCTCCTGGGTGTATATGTACCTGTGCATAAATATACACAAAATCACGGGGCCCCGCTAGTGTTGCTCCGAGAATGCTCGTCCAACGTCATGTAATCACAGCTCTCTAAGTGATTTCGTTCTCGTAACTGTCACTTCTAACCGACTTGTCATTTCGAGCTTGTTATTATTTTTGTCACTTCACTGCTTTTCGGGAGAACGTATGCGCCTATGAGGCCAGTTAGGCTATTCTCAACAGCGTACCTATTAAATTAAGTCTATATATGATTAGCATACAGATCTCTGTTACTCTAATTACAAATGATCTAGTTGCACGTCACTAATTTGTAGACAACAGAAAAAAAACAGTGAAACAGAACGCGAGATAAATACTCCGGTGAACTCCGGTGTAAGAGACAACACCCGCTTTGGCGGGTTTTCACCAGACGGTCACACCATTTACAGGTTTCAGACGTTTACACCAGGTTCCCGATGAATTCAAATATCATCGTCATATGAGAGAGAGAGAGAGGAGAGCGATACAAATGTTCTTCTTCTACCTGTGTCCAGTATCACAGCTAGTTATGTTTGTGCTTTACTGTTGATTGCACTCCGGCGGCGCTGATGGCATATCCGGAATCTGGTTAGTAGGAAACCCTGGTATGCCCTCCGCGGCTTCGACGAGCGCTGCCGGCGGATTGCCACACTCCTGCATTTCCTGCATGAGTTTGAAAATGCGATCAAATCGATCCTTTTTCACGTCGTCCGAATCCGAGTCGCGTTCCTCGTCGAACATGTCGCAGACCTGCTTCATGATGTCGAGCTGTTTCTCGTAGCGGTCGACATCGTCGGCCGACACGCTGTCCCGGTTTTCGGCCAGCCATTTGGGGTACTTCTCCGTGAGGTCCTTGAGCGCCGGATAGAGGAGGTCCTTCGACAGCAGGTTCTGCATGAGGCCCTGCATCATCTGCAGGAAGCCTCCCTCGCCGCCTACCCCGTCGGCATTGCCCAGGCCCATGGCTTTCAGCAGCCGAGTCATCTCCTCCATGCCAGCACCACTGCCGCCGGCACCGGCAGCCGCCGCCGCAGCAGCTCCGAATGCTCCGCCGTCCGGAGGCTGGAACTGCTCGATTGACTTCGTGATGTTCTCAAGCGTTTCCTGGAGCGTGGACGCAAACTCGGCGTCGCTCGACGCTTCGGCCGTTTTCGACGCCGACTGTGTGATCTTGCTCAGCTGTTCCTTCAGCAGCGGATCTTGATCAATGAACTTTTTCATGGCCTCCTCCATTTGCGCGAACTCCGCCGTCCACGGCCCGCTCTGATCCTTGAGCGGCACGCTGGCGCCACTACAGGCTCCGCCCGTTCCACTGCTGGTTTTCTCGTGGCCATCGCCGTGATTGTTTTCTTTGTTGTTTTCAGCTGTGCGGGACGAGGCATCCTTGACGTCGGAGTCGTCGACGTTTGACACCGTTCCTGCAACTGTTGCTGCTGCTGTTGTTGTGTTGCTGTTGTTGCGGTTGTTGTTGGTCTTGCAATGACAGTCGAGGCTTTAACATTCTTCAATCTATCAAAGTCGTCCAGGGCAGAGTCGAGCAGTGCATCGAGGTCTTCGTCCACAATCTTCTGATCCTGAGTGGATTCCGACATCGTATATGTATGATGTCCTGCACAACCGAGTCTCACGTATCTGTAATACTCTACCTCTATCTCTCTCTCTCTGTCTCTCAATCTTTCTCACACCGTTGCTCTTGGTCTTCTTGGTCGACGTTACAGTGAACGGCAACGGATACGTTACATTAACCGTTCAACCGTCAAGCAAGACGCCTTGGATTGACAACTACCGCGAAACAGTGTGGAGTAGTCGAACGAACGTATGAGAATAGAGATTGCGACCATACAATCCGATCAATGATGATGATGATGATAATATTGGACGCATCCAAGAGACAATTTTTAGACGTTACGGCGGCTCGACGTATTCCGAGGATGCTTGCTCACTCACTCAATCGAAACTCAACTGTTTAATGCGGGTGCGTCTGCTACTTTTCTGTCAACAGCTAGCTAGAAACAGGACTTTCCTCCTTTTCGCTAAACAGTGCTACTACTACAGAGCTACAAGACAGTTGTCATTTATTCCCTCGCACCCAGCAGCCGTCGTCTTTCCTCGTGCGACAGCCGGTTCGGCCAGCAAACGACGACGACGACCACGACGACGACAACAACAACAACCACCGCCGAATAAACGCATGCCACGTCCGTCTACACGGGAGCCCCGCTCGGGCGGTCGGCGCATTTCGGGAGAGGGAACGCAGAAAAGGTGCTGTAGCGACGAACGCGTAACTATTGACGAATAGGTGAATACTTCTTGCTAGTTTGACGAAATGACACCCACACTGCATTTTACGGTATCTCGAAGTTCTTGCGCGGGCTATGGTCGTTACGCACGCGCCTCATCGTAGTGAAGTGTTAAACAAACTACGGCAATAGCAATATATTTTGCTACCATTTACCTTGGGTAACTCGACAACTTAATTTATTAACACTATTGTTTTTGCGGTGTCTATGTTATATATATATATATATATATATAAGATGTGTCGTTTTTTAATCTCAAGTGAATCGTTTGCCTCAACTTTTTTGGCACATTGTTTGACAGTTACGAAAGAGTACCACCAAGAGAAAACTGTGTGAGAGCACCCTCAACGGCACCGGAGACATTTCTGGAAAGTGCTCAAGGTACCAAAAGCTGAATGAAAAAAATTGATGATTCAAAGAGAAAACCGCATTAAACTATGCGGGTTACATCCCGTGAAGACTACTTTGAAGATATGTTTTCTCAATTTCAAGGTTGAATTAAAAAAAACAGTTATGCAAACATACAAGACTTTTTTCCACAGTTTATATATATATATATATATATATATATACACACGCGCTTATCTCTATCGTGTAACCCAGGTTCGATTCCACCTCGTTATGAGTTAAATAAAAAGTACTAATATATATATATATATATATATATATATATATATATAGTCCCTGAAAATATAGGGCTACCCATTTTTGTTACATTTCACGCATTTATTATAACCAATCATATAAAGATCACAGTGATACATGCTCACAGAGTAACAGCGGAGACTTCTATCGGCTTTTGGGGTCTCGGATTACTTTGAACCACGAAATTCCACAGCTACACCGCGAAAAAATTATAAGGCCACTAGCAAGATACCTGTTTTAACAAATGAATTAAGCGGATTAACGGCTCATTTCACGGCATTTAGCAACTATACTTAATACTCTAGTGAGCTTCCCATTAAGTCGGATAACCTCAAAAGTGCGGTTTGGTATAGTGTTAAACAAATTTCGAATCACGTTTTGCAAGAGCTCGTCCCAAGCCTCAAAAATTGTTTTTTTTATCGGTGTAAACTTATTGTTCGAGCCAGCTCCACACATTCAGGATCATATTAAGATCAGGTGAAAGTGCAGGCCAGCGAAGGACTTCAATGTGACGTTGGTCGAACCAGCTCGACGACTTTGTATAATACCCGACAGCAGCCCAGATCACCACTGAACCGCCACCTGAGTGACGTTTTGACTAAATTCGTTCTTCCTTGCGGACATCGTGCGAATAATAGTAAAATCGATCCGATTCATCAAAGATAAACTTTTTTCATCCAAAAAGAGCACTCTGTGTCACTCAGTGGTCCATGACATTTTATCGTGGGCGAAGTCAAGACGAGCTTTCATCAGTCCGCGGTGAATCGTTGTTTTTTCTTGTGTTTTTTGCTAATGTGTCTTCCTGAGGAAGCTTTGCACATTTCGCACGTTCGTTTGCACGTCGGCCGCCGCCGCAATTGTCCTCGCCGAGGGCACAGAGTTCGACGCTTTCTACAGAATTGCAGCTTGTTTTGTTCCGAAATAGAATTTGGACGCCCGGAACTCTTTTTTACGGCGTATTTTGTTTACCTAATTAACAAAGTTATTTACTACTTCGGCACAACGCCCCAATTGGCCAGAAATTTTGCGATTAGAGAGACCGATGTCCTTATAAGCCTTGATATGGGCCTTTTCTTCACCCATGGGGCGCCAGCCTAAGCCTATCGTTTCAACAAAGAAAAAACTTCTAGTAGGAGGTCTGCCTTTGTTTCTGTCGAGTCGTTAAATGAGCCCAAACGTCGTTATTATGCTTAATTCACTCGTCAAGACATGCATCTTGCTAGTGACATTATCATTTTTTCGTGGCGTAGCTGTGCCAAATGTGGAAATCTCGTGGTTCAAAGTAATCCGAGACCCCAAATGTCGATGGAAGTCTTCGTTGTTACTCTGTGAGCATGTATCACTGTGATCTTTACACGATTGGTTATAATAAATGCGTAAAATGTGGCAAACATGGGTGGCCCTATATTTTTTCAGGGACTGTATATATATGTGCGACTTAACGACTTCACCAAAGCGTCACCGATATTCCTAACTGAAA
>QVRM01006397.1:0-16929 GCA_003439945.1 Dermanyssus gallinae
TTGAACTCAACCGCCTCCACCACGCCACGCGGCTGTCACGGAACCAAAATTAATCAGAATGCTGAGTCCACGCATTCTAGAGCAGGCCCTAGTGCCCGCATTACAGTTAATCAAATTGGTTTCAGACCAAATATCGCATAATAAGAGTACTCAGCCTCCAAAAATTATGCG
Organism: Dermanyssus gallinae; assembly: GCA_003439945.1. NCBI lineage: Eukaryota > Metazoa > Arthropoda > Arachnida > Mesostigmata > Dermanyssidae > Dermanyssus > Dermanyssus gallinae. The sequence goes on from QVRM01006397.1 coordinate 172, forward strand.
GGTTTTCATTAAACTAAAACTGAGAAAGAGGCGACAAATAGGAGTTTAATAAGAACCCGGCATATACAAACATTGGCTGATTTTACCAAGAAAAGCCAACAAAGCAAACCCACTAATTAATGGCAGTGAATGGGTTACAAAATTTACGAGCTCCATCGAGGGCTACACTGCACTGCCCGACATGCATAAGCCCGACAACCCCGTACCTTCCACATATAGAGAAGTCAGACAGCCAGTCAGGGCAGTAAAGGGCAGGTACTGGCGAGACTATACTAGTCAAGCATTAACTTTATGCAGCCGCTGCACACAGGAACGCGGCAGCTCCAGCAGACGCGGTCTACTTTGTGCTGGAACATGTGAAACCACGACAACAGAACAAAGAAATTACACTGTTTGCATTAATCGACTTCAAAGCCGTGGGTGACACTGTTCAGAAAACCGCCTTTTAGAGATTTTCCAAACTGAGCTTTCGATTTTACGAGCAATATATAATCTACCTTGATATCTGGTCCTGTGTGTGAGTATTCTATACATCGATCTTTAACGCCATGAGAAATTTCTAATTGAAGAACGTCCCAATTAAAAGAGACAATTTATCTGCAATAGCATTTTCGCTCAGAATAAACGACCTGAAAAACTGGGCAAGGCCAAAGTTAAATATATATACATTTTACTTTTTGGGTGTAAATAACAATTTGTTGGGACTGCCAAATAATGCGTCTGCAAGCCTTGCTCTGGAGACATGTCTTGAACGGACCCTTTTAGGCAACCCTAAAACATACCTTTAGCATACAGCATACCTTTCAGCTTTACAGTCCTATAGAGAATACAGAGAGGTCCGCAACCTCAATTGTGCAATAAATATTTAACCTGACAAATAAGAACATGTTTTATCATTCAATCAATGGAAGACAACAGGGTAAAAAATAGGGATATCAGTATATGTACCTGACCGGCAACTGTTACGAACCCAGCTTTTGTGTCTTTTTTTGCTTTGTTGTATAGGCGATATTGAATAGTATAGCATACTTTATTACTTTGAAATTGAAGCGTCATCATTGCTCGCGCGCGTTCTGCATATAAGCTTAGTCAAATTGTGCGGTTTGTTCTCTTGAGTGCGTTAGTTGTCGAACCCGGTGGCGTGGTGGCTTAAGTCTGCGCCTCGCGACTGGAGGAGACACATAAGTGCGCGGTTTCGAACCCCACCATTGCACATTTGTATTTATGGGTGTCCGTCTTTAAAGCAACGCGAAAAGCAGTCCCATGGACGTAAAATCATGGCTGAGAGTAAGCCCAGAATTTAGAATTTTGAGTGCGTTAGTAACATTGTTGTTGAGCTTCAGTGTGTTAGGATTCTTGAGCGTATCTCATTTGGGTTCAGCGTATCGTGTAAGTCTGCCTGACTTTTCAGACAGCTTAACGGGTGTAGAGCGTCAAAATCAATAGGTTGGCCGCATGACAGGCACGAGAAAGGCTGAGAGACGGGTTATGATTATTATTATTATTATTATTATTATTATTTTGAACTCATAATTGTAATGTTTAAACATACGGCATCCGTTTTAGTAAAATATTCTCCTCATCTCTCTATATTAATGATAAACAAAATTACATTTGCTAATAAACAATTGTCTTCTAGAGAAGGTGGAATTGCATGTTGTCCAATTTAATCGGCTGCATCTCCCGTCGTATATAAAATAACAGGCTTTGCCGTAAAAGCTTTAGTGATCTTAAGTTTCCGATGAAAAGATTAAGACACACCTACACGCTAATTCAACTTTTGCCAAAGAAGAAAAAAGAGGAAAAAACTATTTTCTTCACTTGTTAGTTCACTTTGTCAATCTGTGCATGCGAATTGACACACGGTCAAGCGGGTAAGGATAAGACCACCAAGTCGTATGTCTTCTCACTGTCTCTGAAGAGACCTGTGGGTTTTTGGTAAGCCCGTAGATTTTAATGTCCGAATTAACGTGTCGTTTAGAGCGGACTGACGTACTCACCGGACCGCACTCTGAGCGCATAAAAGATCATGATGGGCTGACGAGTGTGCATGATCGACCCCAGAGACCTCTATGGAAAACACCTAAGGCAACGCTTCAGTCCTGCGCTAATGCGTGTGGTCTCATCGTCGAAAAGTCGTCGATCCAATTCATGAAGGAAGTTGGGTCTGTAGCTAGGCCCGGTACTTTTACGACTAACAGCTCGACTTTGTTAACTACGGAGGACGCTCAATTGACCAAATATGTTAATTGCTTCTTCTGCTAAGAGGTTATCCAACAGGATCGGAAGGGAATTGTGTAAGGACGAACATCTATCAGTGCACCTTCGGATTTTCCCGCTATAGACATTTCAACCCTCACTATCCAGTAACGACGTAACCTTGTTGGTCTCCTGAGTCATGGATGACACAATGGCGACTTCTACTCTCATGATTAATATTTATTATTATAATGATGCATACACCAATAAAAAAACACTCTTTTATAACTATTAATCAATATTTCTAATTTATGTTATGTTTGTTGGCAATACCAGCCGTAGTTATCGATATTCAGAGACGGCTATGCATTCCTCTATGTAGGCCTTCCAGGACCCTCTAGCTAGGGGCTAGTCGGTTGCAAATTGGATCAATCGACACAGTACCCCATTTTTGTGATGGTCTGTGGTTCTAGCCTCTGGATTATTTTATTTTCTTAATTATGCCGTTAGCATTACTCATCTTCACGTACCAGGAATGCTGTTGTGGAAGGTCAGTCAATCCTTCTAGCGGTCACCTGAGCATGTTGGCGGCTTTTGGAAGTGCCGCGTGTAGGTGGTAGACAACGGGTCAGGGTGCACGTCCTGCGGGCATGTGCCCACATGTGTCGATCTGTATACGTACCATGACGATGAAATAGACCATATTCCTGGTGCGAAGTCGGCGATAGCGGCAACGGCGTTAACGAGGATCCCACTAGTGACGCTTGTCCCAAGTATACTGGAAGCAGACGTTGTCGTTCGACGGATGACGGGCAGCGTCCCGCTGAAACGGGGTTTAGGCAGCGGCGGCAGAAAGAAAAAAAGCAGCTTCATCACTCGGCGTGAAGTCAGGGGTCGATGATCGGCCGGTGAGACTGGCTGCCTGCTGGGTGGTTAGCTAACGTGCACGAATAACAAAGGAGGGATTAAATCGAGATAAGAGTTACTTAGCATTCATGCATGCCCGCCGTCGGCCTGTCTATCCTATTCGTCGACTATTCGGTCCTATTGTTCGCCGAAGACAATGACTTGATGCCACCGTTCCGGACGGGACCTAAGTCTTGTCTTGACTGAGATGGCTTCGGTGCCCTTCGAAGGCCGCTGTCCACAGGCTTTGCGAAAAGAAATGCGAACGAGATACAGAGAGAGCGACCGAGAGAGAGAGAGAGAAATAAGAAGTTTTTCCTCTCTATCGTAGTCTCTGTCCCTACAGTTCAGCCCTGTCTAGCCGAAATGGGGTACGAACAGAAACGAGATGGTGGTGGTGATGATGATAAAGATGACGATGATGAGCAGAAGATGAAGATGAAGCATTTCCATGTTGTCGCACGTCTTCGTCCGCCCTTTCTCCTCTGCGTTTTGTTTTATAGAACTGGCATTTCCTGCGACATAGTGTCGCGTAGATTCCTTCAGCGCACGGCGACCGTTTGTGTAGTAGTGTCATAAAGCATTTCGCCTAAACTACATGCAACGCACAGGTAGGCAGGTAGGTGTATGACAGCAGGAAATATCGATAAGTTCACATTGTGGCTTGAGGAGTCGGGGACGCGTTTCGTTCGTCCTGCCCGATACACAGCAATGCTTACGCCAACTGACTGACCAACAACGATCGCTCTGGTCGGGGTTAACTCGATTAGGAGCCACATGACACGAGAGATCGGAATGGCGCGTGGCAGCAGCATTGTGAGGGCGACGTTACTGCACAGCGGCCTTACGCGGGGCACCGTACGCTTTCGCTGTCCTGGTGCCATTCCTGCTACTGCTGCTGCTGTTGCAGGATCTCACGTTTTGCTTTTTGCCTGCCCCGCTGTGGCACATCTTTGCCAAACGACTCGGCTGCATTCGTGCGACAGCACATAGTACATAAAACATGACCTCCGCACATCGAAACGGAACGGTCCCGTTTTGCTTCTTAAGACGTATCATACAAATCCTATAAGCGGTTTTCTGCCTCAGAAATGCCCGATAGCTTTCGCTAGACACACACACACTCCAATAAATCAACAGGAGTTTTCTATGCTCAGAAACAGAAGATCTTTAAGGGTAATCGAGAAGACAGTGAGAGTCCGTTAGGGTTTTATAGCATCTGAAGAAGTCTATAGGCTAGGACTCAGGATACTCTATAGCCTTGTCTTAATTCAATTATATAACTACCGTAATGCGCCACGCACTAATAAAGACTGTTCACCGTCGTACACATGAGAAAATCACTTAAGGTGCATGACAAATGCAGATACAGCTGCGTGATTGTTCACGTCGTTCGACGAATGTCGCAAGCAGATAGCTTATGGCAGCTATCCGGGGCAGGCAGGTAACTTTTCGATTCTGTAGACACGTAAAACCTATATGGCTGGCTATCAATGATGCCGATATTGGGCAAGGTGTGGCAGCGTAGGGTGGGAACGGAAAAAGAGAAAGAACGTCTATGATATGCCGCGGTGACATTTGCCACCACAGCACTCCGCAAAGGCGATTCTCGTTGGAGATCAGCCGAGCGAGACGGTCCAAGAGTCGTGCGGGTTCAACTCGTTCTTGCTATGTCACGTAAGCAACGCATGTGCCGCGTAACATGTTTTCGAACTCGGTCGGTTTCGTAACTCCCGCTCAGTAATAACAGCAACAACAACAATAACAAACAAGGTGACGACGACAACTACAAAGAAGACGGAAACAACAACAGCAAAAACATAAACGAAAACTAAATAACAGAGACAACAACCACAATGATGGCAATAAAAATAGTAATAATGCCAACAGCAGCAACAGCAACAAATACAATATCTCTCCAGAGGGTCCCTGGAGATCCGTCATGAAACAGGCTATTAAAACGACGCAGTGTTGCCGTCGCTGATATGAAGGCACGCAATAGGCAGAACAACGTAACGGTGGGTGGCCTTTGCCTCTAATGAGGCCACGTGACCCCCGTGAACAGCACCTACTGAGAGATAGACGTGGCATATCTGGCTGGTGCTTCTACAAAATGCCATAAACAACGCATTTATAAGTAAATACTCTCCGGGCCGGGAAAACTCTTCGTTTCACATTTTGCATCCTACGAATTTTCGCAATCTCTGTCATCTCTCTCGAGTCATTTAAACCAATGCCCAAAGCGCGACGTTAATAATCGTTTTTATAGAATAGAGAAACCACTTGGAACATACTGACCGGCCGTGTGTTCATCCGACCGCACTTTCCTGTTGCAGCAATAAACGTATGTATGCAATCATTCTCTAATATACTTATTCTCGGTATAGACATTGGGCGTGTGAGGACAGGAGGTCATGGCCATAACGCGAACAATCGGCCAGATCATCGAGAAGTCGAACGGAGACAAACGATCCACAGCGTTTCTAAGGCAGCGCATCGCCTTAGAAGTTCAGCGCGGCAACGCGAGAATGATTCCTGACACGCTCCCGATGCAAAGAAGCCTAGAGGAACAGACGTATATCTAAGTAGTTCAATTTGTACAATTACCGGCTCGCTTTGATAACAAAATGAGTATTTAGTATGTATTAAAAAATATGATTACCAATAGTAATAACGCTTCTTGGCCGTTTGTTTTCAAACTGTTTGTGCAAATGGTTCAAAAGTGTAAAATATGGCCCTTTTGTAAGAAGTCAATGAAGATAATTTCTTGGGCATCCAAAGAAACAGTGGGCATTACCTTCCCGACCGACAAAGCAGTTTTGGTGTTCTTTAATTTTACACACACCAGGCGTTATCTATTGTCGAGCCCGGTGACGTGGTGGAAAAAGTCTGCGCCTCGCACCCGGAGGAGACACATAGGTGCGCCGGTTCGAGTCCAACCGTTGCACATTTGTGTTTATGGGGGTCCGTCTATGAGGCAATGTAAAAAACAGTTCCGTGGACGTTAAATCTTGGCTGAGGGCCAGCTTGAAAACTTTACTTTAGGCGCTATCTACTGTTTTGACTTCTGTTCTGACTCAAGTGTGCCGCGATGGATCCAGTCCTCGTCAGCGATGGCAAATTGAGGCCAAATGTCTTGTACATTGACAAACACTGCTGCAAAATGATTATTCATGTACGTTTTCGATCGATGGTCGATATTCCGGTACCCCCCACCTTACACACTGATTCTTCACTTAAAATCGTTCGTGCTATATATTATGCGCTTTACTTACTACTGAGGTGCCTTTGATCTCGCATCCTTATCTGCCGATCTTTCATGACTGCAAGTCGGACGTTTTCAACCATTTCCGGCGTAATAACCTAAACTGGACGTCCGGGGCGCGCTTCATCTTTGGTTGACTTCCGGCCACGTTTGAACTCATGAGTTCAAAAATAAATATTGCCAGCGCTTGCGCAGAATCCCCGTAAACTTTGCCCAACTCAGCTTTGATTTGCACAGCCATCCACACCTTAGAATAAAAATGCTTAATCACGGTGCGGAATTCGTAGTTCACTATGCCTGCGACAAGTGCGAGACTGACATGTCATATATGTGTATGCACAATACATCAACATGTGTGTGTATGTGCAAAGGAACAGACAGACTCAAACATTGTGATACTAGTTTGTTCTCGCAATATTTTCGTGGCATTACAATGCACTTCATATTGATTTTTCCCATGGTAGAGTTTCGTCTGGCAAATTGCTCTTTACTAGACACGCGACAAAACAGGCATTACGAGCGATGACAGATAGCGTGTGGGACTACACTAAGAAGATGACAGAGCTGGTTTGGATTAATAAGGATGAAAAATGCAAGTAAACTACGCGCGACAAAGAAGGGACAGGGATAGATCGGTAGTTAATGGACTAGAACCAACTCACCTACACCTAACTACTCCGTGACAAAGCAAACCATTTACCTTAGGCCTAAGGCGAAATCGCGGTAGGTTCCACATACACACACGTGCGCTTACACACTACGCAGTACTCAAATATTGTTCTTGTTTATCTACGATTCGTGTAGTTTGGAGTGAAAATGCCATCATCAATACTATGGTAGTTGCGTGTGAAGGGCGCGCTAGCTGGAAGCTCATGTTATGTGTCCACTTGCAACTGAGCTTTCCAACCACTTCACTCGCTCAGTAGGGCAGGGGGTGGGATACCCGCAGTTACAGCAGTTTTCTGACGCTGCTAAAAGGAGAAATGATTCGACCGTCTGTACCTAATGGTTGCTGCAACGTAGAGAGGGAAAGGTGTCGAAGCAGTAACGAGGACAGCTGGCTGTTAGAGAGCCAGTGGTGGGGGATCAGATCTCATGAGCTACACGCCCCCGAGACCATCGGGTCCACTAAAACTAGGCTAAAAAAGCGAGCACTTCGTCTACATCACCCTAGGGCGATTTCGACTTCAGCCGGGACGACTTCAGAACGTCCCGGTCAAAAATCTCTACCAAGCCTGTTGCCAACGAGCGTAATGGCCCACTCAGTCGCAGGTAGACCTCCTACAAACAGGAGACGACATCCTCCTTGGCCTTTCAGCTGTGTCATATTTTCATCCTAGTGCCAAAGTAGACTCCCGTGAGTGAGCTCGGTACCGATCATAAGAGCGTCGGACTTCTTTCTGCTGTACAGCCCTGCCTTAAGGACGAACAAATTTAGGAGTTGATATCAGCCTCAATCAGTAAGAACAGATTTGAGTTTAAGTGCAAGAATTGTAAATTCAGCATAAATCACAAAATGCATTTTTAATTTAAAATCGGACTTCAATATTGACTCAAATACACTGATAATTTGCTGGCAATAATTTCCGTATACGAGTTCTGTCACGCCTTATTTTTTGCACAAATTTTACCTCATTATTTGCGCATGTCTCTTGTTTGACACAAAGCTGAGTTCACAGAGCCATTTCGGCTGTTGAAAGACGCCAAAGAAGGGACTGCAGGTTGGTTCTCGAGCATCGTTAAAGAGTTTGAGCTTCGCTAATTAATTTTTACTTGCGAACGCAATTCATACACAGAATCTACGCAGCTCAACAGTAACGTAAGTAGTATATATAAATATATATATATATATATATATATATATATATATATATATATATATATATATAAATATATATATATATATATAAACGCCTAACATGTTACTACTCTGTGCATCGTCTCGTAGAGTGGCGGAGTATTGTCAACCACACAGCAGGAAACCTCACTCCTTGTGTCGTCGAAGGCAACGTCATAGCTCTGCGGGGAGCTCGTATAAGAAACGTAGCCGCCTACGGTCGCCCTGCTAAGACAGAGTGATAGAAAGGCTCATCGAAAACCTGCACGCCGTCGCGTTTTCTCTCCCACCGCTTATCGTTTCAGAAAATGTGAACGCTTGACTGGACTAACCTTTAAGCCGTTCAGAGACCCCTGTGAAAACGTTGACAGATTTTAATTGCTAGATCGTAAATCCGAATACTGTTCCTACTTTTTGGGGCAAGCTGGCTTCAATGTCGCCCATATATTCGCTGTAAACGTGAGCATAGATAGAGTCATATTTCGAGAAGTCACTCGTTCGGGGAGGACGCCAACATCCGGGCGCACATTACCATAGCTTTAGACCACAACGTGCAAACCGCGAACCAACCGCGCGCTCTCAAGAGCCGTTGCCACGTCGGCTCGATTTAGCAAGGCTCTTCGACACCGCCCTAAGAAGGTACTTCCGGCACCAGCTAATGTTGATGTAAAAGCATATGTCCGCAGCGTTATCAAAGTCCCTTCAGTCTCTAGTGCATATTGCTCGGCCTACTAGGCATAGCGACCGAAAGCTTACTTTCTAACAGTTGGCAGTTGGGGCAGAAAAATACTGAACGAGCACCTAAAAGAGGCCATTGTCCTGGCTCCATGCTGGACAGCGTTATTCAATGAAGGTTGTCATTCGGGTATCCTCCTTCAGCAGTGGAAAGCCGCCACCTTACTGGCGATCCCCAAAGGCAACTGCTATCTGTCACAGCCGGTATTGCAGAGAGAAGCCTCTGTTACAAGCTGTTATCACACCTATTGGTCCCACCAAAGAATTAACCGTGTTTTTAGATAGTAGTGGAACCAATAGTAATACCTAAAACGAACTCGTGTGATTTTCAAAGTGCTTACTCTACAATGACGGCTTGCAATGCTCTCCAAATGTGTTCTGCGTTCTAGCAGAGACATTGAGAGAACAGCATAAGCATTGATGAGGTATAGACAAACCCCCATCTTTCTTATAGACCACCGGACTGGCATAAGAGGAGAATCGAAGCTCGCTAACGAGCTAACGATTGATTCGGGAAGGCGGTGGCGTCTGTCGAAGTTTCGTCAAGGAGGTTCGGTCTCAGACCAGAACACTCTGTTTGTACGGGGTTTAACCCATACATTTGTAAACAGGCTTCTCTGTGCTAGACCTGCCAATACAACAGATGCTTTGCACATCGTTCTTCTTATCAATTAATCTAATGATCGTTCTTCGGTCCTAAATATTGTTGATATACATGCGCCGATTTGCTGAGCTGGTGGTCTACAGAAGTTCTAAGTAACGGCACGTTGGCACGACTCGTGGGCACCACTCGACATGCACTGTTGAGGTATTAACAATGTTTGCCTTTCTCGGGTGCTTACTTTGTAAGAATAAAAACAACATTCTGATATGGTAGTTTAATATAAATTTCCCAGGTAGTGCCCTAGTCATAAAAGGCAGCATCGTAACACTCTTTGTTACAATGTAGCATTTTTAATTTTTTTGTTTACAAAGGTAGAGTCCAACATCGCCCCTCGTAGCGCATGAGAGTCATTGGGTATCTCTAATGACGTATCATATACCTTGCACACTATATTACTTGTCGCATTCGTATTTTGTTTTGAATTTATCTAAGTGAACGGAATGCCGGCCACGATCCTCACGACAAATTTTTCGCAAACTTGCGCAGTTGGACCGCTAGCAACGTAGCTCCACCAGAACCGCAACTACTTTGTCCAAGACAGGTTCTAAGCCGACTGAATTCCAACCTGATAAGTCAAGGCAGCTCCTGCACTAGCCTGTTCCTTATAGGTGGTTAGACGCAAACTAATCCGATATAGTGCTTTCCTATATCTATCACAACAAGCCGCCGGATTTACTACCACTTCGCCCGATCCCCCTGTCCTGGCCGCCTCTACCTGTTCATAAAATTTGCCTAACCGCTTAGTTAACTCAGTGAGTTAACTTAGTCAGTCCTCCACAAGCACACGCATCGACCCCTTCCCTCCCCCTTTGTTCGACCATACCTGACCACTGTGGAGATTGCCGGCCAGGTTAGGCCAAAACTACCTAAGTGCGTTGTACAGCGATGACAGACTGGCGCCGGCCGATTTCAGTTAATCAGCCTGGTAATCTTTTCAATAAGCCCGCCATTGTGAAAGTCACACTTTACGCTTGGGTAACTCAGCACACGCACTACCCCACGTTGGGCGCCAAATGTTACCAAAGCGTAAGACAGTGGAGCGAAGATAATACTACTACTGAGATCAACAATCGCCGTTGCAGTCATTTTTACATATAGGCCTTGCTTGAACAGAGTGCACAACCATATGCCTTCTCTGAGTTTCGGCATTATCATTGCCACATAGGTGTTGTTACTGGTATATCGCTATGGCTAGCTTAGTTATTAATATTCGCTAGTTAATAATTTGTTTATTTATCAAACATCGGGTGTCACAGATCACGACAGACGCATGAATACACGTCTAGTGGGGTCTAGAGACACGTAAACTAAAACCGCACGTATTTGACGAAAACAGTTTCAGACTGGGTCTCACACGCGTTGCACGCTTTTACAGCTTGTTCAAAACATCAATTGTTATTGTTTTCTTTGTCGGTCTTTTTTAAGGAGAAAGAAAGAAGACAATAGCAAAACATGGTCTATAACTAGCGCGGTTCTATGTGCCTGATATCATATTAGACCGTTCCAACAAGCGGTCGGACCAATTTACAAAGTCCACAACAGCAGTTATTGTACTTTGCTATAATGTAAGGACTACAGACAACTGGATTAAAGCGACTCCGAAACGTGATATGTCGTGCCCTACTAACCGCATCGTTGAAAAGTACGTGATCCACCAGTTTCGTGGTGATAGCTTGGTTTTAAAAACCAAGGATTGGTTTACACATATACATTATACTTATCACATTTCCAGAGTTGAGACAACGGAATTGCTCTTTCGCAACGCTGAAGGTGGTATAGATCACACGGGCGGTCACAACGGATACATATGCACTCCGGCGTAATCTTATCTCTTGCTTCTCGCGCACACAGAATTTCAGGTGGAAGCCGTGGGCGAAAAATCTGGTGACTAGACATCGATTCTCATAAGTGCAGGCTCTCCACGAATCCGACGACATTGCTTTTGTTTTAAGAAAAACGGGCCGATGTCGGCCATTATATTTTTCCAATCCAAGACGTGTTCTCTAAAGGTCGTCATCTTTGACAGGTTGTACGTCCTCTGCAAGTCCTCAATGAATAACGGCGACGACGCCAGTAAGTACAATAACCTATCCAGGCTAGTGCGGTAAACGTTCAATGCTCGCTTTAAGAAACTGGCCTCGAGTTGATCAAACACCATAAGATTCCGTCTTGAGGCATAAGGCCAAATCAACTGAACACCGTAAAATGCGGTGGGTGCAATCTTCAGGTTAAACAAGCTAACAGCACCCCCCTTCGATAGCCTGTATGGGTCCATAGCATTGCAAAAGGGTTGTAGACCTTTTCGAACTCTATCCTCAACATGTCTAGAGAAACAAGTGCCACGTGATGAAAACACGACCCCCAGGTAGGGGATTATTTCGATTATTCCTAAATCGAGTCGAAACTCATCGCTTTTGGCCAGTTTTCCTCTTCGTCGAAATTTCATCGTTTTAGTCTTGCTCGCATTAATCTCCAGTTTGTTCCGATTTACATAGCGCTGTGGAGTTATAAGCGATTGCTGCAAAAAAAGCGACTTTAGGAAAACAATACTAAATCATCGGCATACATAAGCGTTTCCACTTGTGAATGCCGACAATGTATTTCCGTTGAGAGGTCGCTTGCCAACATTGAAAACAACAAGAGACTTAGATTATCATCCTGAGCTACACCGGTGGTCTGAGTGATCGGCGCGTGCTCAGCAACTCCATCGTCTATCATTACCAGTCCCTTTTGTAAGATGCTGCTTAGGAGTTCTAGCATGCTCAGTGGATATTTACAGCGTGTCAGCTTGTTGAGGATGATCGTTCGCGAGGCCGTATCGAAGGCCGCCTTGAAGTCCATGAACACGGTGAATAGATAACTTGCCTTGATACGAAGTGTACAATGCACGGATTTTGGAAGCACGGCGCACGCAGTCATTGTTGATCTGCCTTTTTTAAATCTGTGTTGTTGCTCAGGGAGTGCCCCGGCAACTTCGAAAAAAACTTCCAGGCGACGGGCTAAGATAGCCGACAGAAGCTTATATATTACGCTCATTTTCGCTATTCCTCGGTAGGATGATGAATCTAGCGGGTCTCTCGTTCCCAGCAATCCCAATTACCCGTGAGATAGAGGAGACGTTTACCATTGCTTTAGTCATCCCCGAGTCGATAAAAGGGCGAGACAGGGCCTGGCGAGCTTCCTAGACTAGCTCGCTTCATGCTGAAAATACTACAGGAGCATGCCTCGGAATGGTTACCGCACCCGCCAACATTTTACGGACGTGCTCGTCTAACTTCTCAAGCTGGATTGGACATGCAGTAGCGCATCTATCGGCACGCAACCATTTGTGTGGTGATTGGTGTGCCTCGACCAGTAACTTGTACTCACTTCGCATTTCATGCTCTTCTATAGCATTCATTACCACTTTCTCATAGACGCGGCTTAGTTGAGTGTAAAAGGTCTCGTGGTTGCCAAGCACAAATCATATGCTGATACCCAAACAGAACGAATCGACGGCTAAAATAACGAGTTTCCATATTGGAGTTCTTCCATGTGTTCGATATGACGACTGACGTCGTTGCGCTATTCTTATGCATTCCTGCCGTTTCCAACAATTCCACGTTGATACGCTTACAGCACCATCTGTACTATTCATCAGCTTTTTTGGTATCAATGTGAATTCAATTATTCCCGCGCATCCTCTGAGCGCTGCTCGCTCTATCAACTACTACGTAAGCACTACGAGCTTGCTTTCTGGGCGTCTACTGTAGTTCACCCGTGCTCTCTGTCTATCGTAATACCGAGGTTGGTATGCAGCAGATTGCATCAAGATCAACCACACACCGTTAGAGCTGGCTAGCCATGTCCTCTTCTTCGGCATGAACGTGTCCTAACGCCTATCCGTCAACAGGCACGTTGAGCAAGTAAATATTAGCACAGGCAGCGGCAGCCACTGGACTGTTCGACGAACCTCGTGACGTCGATCATAAAGCAACAATGAGCATATTCCAAATAAAGCTCTTCTCGGTAGTAAGATACTGCCTATCTGAAATACTACACCTCCTCACAGTTCGTAACTTAAAAGACTAAATAGTGGCTAACTATACGAGATGTGTGTCGGGATTGTCAAAGCGCTTTTTGTTACTTTTGAACTGCGTCTTGAACGGACCCATGCAGAAAACGTCGCATTTCTGACAATCTGCTCTTTAGTCCAACGGTCATATTGGCCTATAGGGATTACCGAAAGGACCGCAACTTCAAATTCGTGATCAATATTCTTACACTCGTTTTTTTCTTAGGTCGGCGGACAGGTGGCAGGATAAAGGCAACGGAGCCTTATCTGACGAACTACTTATATGAATACCTTCTGACGAGCAATTGTTACCAACCCAGAGGTTATGTCTGCAAGTTCTGTGGTGAAAACGATATTGAAGGATATCGCGTAAATAAATGCGCTTTATCATTGCCGGCGCGTGTTGACTATGTAAGCTCAGCCTCTCTATATCTCTGCAGAGAGGTCCGCAACGTCTAGAGACTCTTAGTAGATGCAACAGTCCGAAGTTTTATATGACGCGCTGACCAAAAGAAAATATTCTAATACCCCTGATCGTGTTTGGAGTTACGTAACTTCAGCAAGTCACTCGATAGGTGTCTCGAATTATACCTAAAACATACTTTCTGCCTGCCGATATGAACAAGGGAAGGCTCTCCGTTTTTCACAGGTTCGGCATGCAATAGGCACCACGTTGCCAGATAAGATACATGCAGTAGTCTACGGTTACCATGATCTTGTGTGCAACAACACCGAGGCGCATGGACACTACCATGAGAACAATGAAACGGCCACATTTAGAGAAATTGCAAAAAACGTTCTTGCCTGGGCGCAATTCGGTGTGCAAATTAGTTTAGGTACGTTTGAAAAATAATCTCTGTAGAAGACAGCCGCTCCGGGACTTTTCGGCAATTGTTACAAGTTAAACACCATCTTTGCAGCAGCGGCATCGCCGCCGTCGCCATTGGGGGCCAAAATTGGTTTAAAACATTTCGACTGTAAATTGTACAAAAAACTTATCTGCATGCTCGCACGGGGTGCCTTTTCGTGATACATTATCACTACAATATATACGCGTTTGTCCGTTATATATATATATATATATATATATATATATATATATATATATATATATATATATACGATGTATAATCAAAGATGTACAAAGGAGCTTTTTAAAAAGACTCCACAGAAGATGCGACCTTAAAACGAAAGACATTGTAGTGCCGTCCTTAATGGACACACTTGGGAAATATGACAGACGGATTTTAGCTCCACTTTTGGGCGCAAGTCTTATTGATCATTTCCTTGATGTAGGGCCGAACAATCGCAGATGCCAAATAATGTATGCGCCCAGATGCGTTGCAAGAATGGAGCACATCAATCTTATGCTTGCGAAGGGCGTGACCAGAGATTTTCACAACAGGACGACTGCACAGGCCCTCTTGCGACCAGTCATTCCTCACCCTTTATTACATAAAGGGCTTTATATATATATATATATATATATATATATTTATTGCGCGAGAGAGAAAGGGCTAGTCCGCATGTTCTAATACTTTGGATTTTGCCACCAGAACAAAATCACCAAGGTCTTCGGACGACGCAAAGTTCGATGATTTTTAAGAAGCCGAAAACGCATAAACACCGGATGTGCATTCAATTCTGAGGCTAAAACAAAATTGAGCAGTACCCCGAAGCACTGTGCACACGTGGTACAGTCAATTTTGCGACCGACGTGAAGGAAATGAAGATGATCTTCGTTCATAAAGGGAAATGCTTGTAATATTTTAATCAACAATCGCCGAATTACTATCAGGAGTGTAGCTGAGGAAGTGGAGATACCTTATGATTTAGTTGTAACGGTCTTGACAGATATTTTATGTGTCAGAAAACTGGCAGCTAAGTTCGTTCCAAAAGTGTTAAATTTCTAGCAAATTAGCGCCGGAATACTACAGCACAATTTAAAGAAAAATGCACGAGAACGTTCAACGCAGGGAAGCCTGCACTCTAAGCAAGCACCCTTTGGATTTCCGCATCATCCCTTTTTGCCGGACCTGACTCCGTATTCGACCGTTTCCTGTTTTCATAGAGAAAACAAGGAGATAAAAAAATGTCCAGGAGATAGAGAAAAATTCGCAGGAGCAACTCAACTCGACTTCAAAAGGCGCTCTAAAAAAAATTTTGAAAGAGATAAGACAGTACAAATTCGTCATAGCGGAGAGCGGGAGCTATTTTGAACGAAGTCAAAAAAAATATATAATTATTTTTTTTACATTTAACAACTTGCGTTGCAATAAGTGCAAGAGAAAGAAAGATGAAAAAAGAGCGAGAGAAAGTAAATCAAGTGGTCGAGACAGGAAAAAGGACCCCTAAAGTGTCCTCGACCTTCCGAGACACCCTTTCTGCGTTTTCATCCTCAGTCACTGAGCACGGAGCGGAGCTAACAATAACGCTGCCCATGATGATAATATGCTGCGAAAATACCACTACCAGGATTAAAATTGAACTGGTTGCTGGGTAAATGCACGACGTGCGTGGTGGTTAGTCGGCGAGTCAGCGGCCAGCAAGTTGTTGTCGTCGTTGTTGTCATTATGTTTCTATACAACAATTGCAGCAGCAGCAACAATAACAACCACACCAACAATTTCAATCAGATTCAAGTGCACCATTATTTAGTCTCACACACGATGTACACAACACACTAAACAACAACAACGCTCCGCAGATTTCGCGCGGATTCGAAACTCGAAAGTTGCACTATACTGGACAAGCGGGCAAAGTGGTGAGGTGTGGCGGTACTTTGAGTCGTCAGCACGACAGCATAGCGTGCTGTTTCGGTGACCTAATCAGCAGCAAAGGCATATCGGTAGTTGTAGTAAGCGAGTCCATGTAGTTGTAATAGTAGTCGTAACTGTAGTGGTGGAAGCCGCGGTGGCAGGAAGGGCGCCTCGGTGGCCTAGGCAGGTTTATCGTAATGTCGCGCCGCCGCGGCTACCGTCGCGTTGGCTTCATTTTATAGCGCGCGTTGCCCAGCACCCCACGTAAACAGTCGACGCAACGGCTGGACTATTCAAGGGCCGTCCGTTGGCCGTAGGTCAGTCAGGCACCTAGTCAAC
>QVRM01006398.1:0-185366 GCA_003439945.1 Dermanyssus gallinae
GAAGCGGCTGCCCTCCGCTACCATCCCGGTTAGAGCCCTATACATACCTTTACAGTATCGACCCCACGACTACCCCATCCGTTCGTTAGACTGTTCGTCCCTCTATCCGCCTGTCTCTCTGTCTGCCCGTCCGTTTGTCTGTGAGTGTATCCGTCTGTCTGTGAGTGTATCCGTCTCTGTCTGTATGCGTCTGCTTGTCTGGCCCTCCAGCACGCCACCAGTGGGGAAGGGCTTGTCTGCCGTAAGCCCACAGACAGGTGGATAGCCAGCCAGTCAGCTGGCAGGCAGGTGTGTAGTAGTGGTGGCTGTGATGCTGCTGTTGCTGCTGCTGCTGCTGCTACCGTCATTACTACGACTACGACTACTACTCGTCTTACTGCTATGTATCCAGGTAGGCAGAGAGATCGAGGCAACAGACAGACAGACAGGTAGACAGGTAAACGGTAGAGACGGCAGGTAGCACTCTCCCGCAGAGATAGGAGTAGCAAGAGGAACAGCCGCAGCAGCAGCAGAAGCAGCTAAGCGCTGTCGTGGCGGACGTACCTTTACCCACCACCGCTTACGTACTGAGCCTGTGGGTAGTGGGGTGAGTAGTGGTGGCTGGGTCGCTGGGTGGATGGGTGTATGGTTGAGTGAGTGAGTGAGTGAACGAGCAAGCCAGTCAGTGGGGTAAACGTAGCGAACCCGCCACCACCTCTACCAGACGCCCATTTCCTCACCTAACACACGGACTCGCCGTACCCACTCGCCCATCCACCGATACACGATGACGACAACGACGACGACGACGAAGAAGAAGCCGCCGTCACCGGCTGCTCACCTGCGCCGACCTGCCATCGGGGAAAGGACAGCTGCGGCGGCCAATGCCGCTACGCGTGCTACCTACGGCGAGGGCTGCTACCGTTGCACCTGCCACCGTCGCCCCCAAGTCTCTCTTCCTCTGCCTGCGCGTCTCCCTCAAGTCGCCGTCCCTCTGCCTTCGGATACGCGGGTGCCCGGGGGCCAGACATACCTGCTCGCCCCACGCCCCCACATGATGCCGCACTATGAGTCAGCCAAGCTTTCGTACGTAAAACTGTGGAGTCACTGACATTGGCTGACTGCGCGACGCCATTGGCAGCGACGACGTTTCTGTTCCTGCTTCAGTTGCTGGCAGCAGCGCGTGCCGCCCCTGCAGGTGCTGCTCCTGCTGCAACTGGCAGCATCGCAGCATCACATCATCGTCGTCGTCATCTCAACATCACCATCAAAGAAGATGGTCTTCAACCGGCGCGACCAGTGGCGGACCAGCAGCAATAGTCGCCCGAAAATCTTGCACATTGATGCTTAGAAAACACCGATCCAGCAGGCAGACGAGTAGCCTGGGCCGCACCGGCCAGCATTCCAGGAGCGCCCCCTCCTCTGCTAGCGCAGACTTGCAGCAGCAGCAGCAGCAACGAGAGGACACGAATGCCAGTTTCATACTTAACTAAATCCTCCCTTCCTTCCAACACCCACTGCTATTTCTATGCAGTATCGTTCGTTCGTTCGTTGCTTGCACTTATGGTTCCCGCACGACGTGCAGCGCTAGCCGGTAATCTTCGCCATGAGCTGGCTGGCTGCCGAATGAGAAGCGTCTATCCCATAATCGTGTGCAAGTACCTGTATGTATAAGCACGTATTCTGAGAAATCTGAGAAAATTATGATCATGATTGTAGTGGTCACTCTGTCGGTGGAAAGTCGACCTTAATGCGCAAGACACAGGGATAATTGCTGCTGCTCCTGCTGGAACTAGCACAGTCGCGTGCAAGTGGACTGGCTTGTGAACCGAGAGAAGCGCACGTGGGCACGTAAATGTGGGAATGGGGTTCTCCATTCCCAACTTTTTTCTCCCTTGCCCTTCTTTTTCTTTCTACCAAGTGGCGTATAGCAATATGAAAAAATACCCTGCATGTGTTTTTCGCGCTCGTCGACCCTGTCCAACGACTCATCAAATTGGCGCTTATTTCCCTATATTATCTCTGTCTCGCTTTCAACGTGCATGTATCTATAAAATGAGTACTAAACCAAATTAGCAAAATTCAAGTTTAGCACAAACTGTACACTTTTAAGAGTTGCTGTTGTTGTACGATAGATGCCTGACCACTGTCGGGCGTTTCGGGCTCGTTATCCTAACATGGATCCTTACAGAAGTATCTTAGTTAGAGTAAAGACGCGTGGACAACAACGAAGACGGTAATGATAACAACGATGCATACTGCGATCATTTGCCGAAGGAACATCTGTTCCCAAACCCCAGCTACAGCTACCTCCTACGAGGGTATGCAAGCCGTTACCCATCCAAGCAGACGGGTAGCCGCTTGCATACCCCCGTACGAGCAGGGGAAAGCGAGTGGGTCTTGCCGTCGGTGGATGACAAAGAGGAACAGTAACAGTAACAACAACAGGTCGGCATTCCTGCTACCATCGCGTTTTGGGGGGCTTGTTCGTTGTCTGGGGGGCTAAGAGGGAAAAGGGGTCATGTCCTGGGGCGCGCATCATCAGGTAGGCGCGTCTCTCAGCGTTACTCGGCTTGGCTCGTCGCGTCGACGCACTCTGGGCGGCCGTCGGCAAACTACTGCTCTGTTCACGTCACCATGCCGTGTGTCTGTCTAGTTGGCCCGTATGATAGATTACCGACACACGGGCGATATAGAACAATCCCAACCCACCGAGAAGACGAGGAGCGATGCCCACGAGCAGCGTCGGCCTTAAGACAACTGGGCCGTGGTATGTGTCTGTCTTTGTGTGTGTTTGCGTGGAGAATGTCCCAAACAGACGTTCCTGGAGTGAAGAGTTCCGCTTTGCGGCGGCATAACGTAGCCACAGAAGAGCGAGCGGGCAGACAGACTCAGGTAGGAGGCGGGACACGACGGATGGCGAATACGGTAGAAGACAGCATGGAAGACGCAGCGCAGAACGCTTACCACGTATACGTATACACAATAGCAAGCAACAAGCAGTGATGCTGGCTGTAGCGGCGCAATTATTGTCGCGAGAAGCGGTCGTTGTCGTCGTCGGGCACAGGAGCCGAGATCATCAGGCGCACAAACGATGAGCGCCGAATGGAATGTTCGGCTAAGGCTAGGCAGACAGACGAAACGTTAATAGTAGCGGTGATGTCGATGATGGCACAAGGCCATCGGCGGCCGGCGACCGGCGGCATCAAGTGACCCTGTATAGGGAAAGGTAGGCGGAACAGAGGAAAACGTCCCTGCCTGGGACAAATAAAGAGCGAAGAAACTGTGCAGGGAATGAGGGCGGCGGACAAGAGAAAGTGGATCTCTAAGGTCGAGATCGGGCGGAAATTGGTCGTAGGTGGCCAGTAGTGCAGGAGGTAGACGAGGTCGCCGGGCACTACCGGTTGGCGGCATCGTTCATTAAGTCTATGAGGTTGCCGAAACACAGGCGTTCGTGGGCCGAGCCTCACCGGAAGCAGCACTATTTGGGGAGAAATCGCGGTCGGAGAACCCCTTTCGCAGGTGATCATCTTCGGTGGCGACAGATCGTGTTTGTTCCGTGCCGGCCCGGCCCCGGCGAGATTCGAACGATCGGCAAAAGTCGTCGCCTGTGTTGAGATGTTGCGGGATGAACGATTTGCCCCCAGCTTAGCTTCTCCGTACTTAGCCAGCTATTCTTTGTCTCCGCTCGACCCTACATATACACCCTGTTAGAATATAGAGCGTGGTACGGCGAGCCTTCAGTCCGTGCCGCAACCAGCACCTATTATTGTGTCGACTTGCCCCCTGCGCGACTCGATATATACAGATTGTTGTTGGTCCTCGACCTAATTTCTTCTTACGGCTGCTACTTATGTTTTGGTTTATTCTGCTTGTGTTGTTTGAAATAAATCTTTATGCAAATAAGGCAAGCATCTAGAAATGGGCAGATACCGTCGGCAGCAACGGAACATTTTGACGAAAGACGCACTTGAATCCGAGACGCAATCCCAACAAAACAGCGAATATAAGATAGGGCCGACCAGACGCAAAATGATAGAAGCTTGAATTTCATGTTTAACATATGCGGGACCGATCGCATCAAACAGCGTGCAGCCTGTTCTGCATCTAGCTTAGAAGGGGAACATTTGTAAATATATCTATATATATATATATATATATATATATATATAAGTCATCCTAGAATCATAGATATTGTACTCAGTAAATGTATGCCTCGCAATGTGCACTTAAATTTTGATGATAAGGCTGTTCCGCAAATATCCTCACGTACAAGTATGTAGTAGCCTCTAATATCACATTCTCTGCAGAAGTTACAAATACATTATTCAATATCAAAACAGTTTGGCGTCATAAATATGTTATCGTAGTACTTGTTGCCAAATTGTTAAAAAAAAAAAAAAATATATATATATATATATATATATATATATACAGCAACTATTGTTTCACAAAATATCAATGCTATATTTTAAAAAAACGCTCACTTGTATAAAGTTTTAGAAAACACTATAGTAATTGTGGTGGAAAATCCTGTTCATGGTGGATAGCCACATAATTTGGATGTCAGCTGCAAACTATTGATATAGTCTGTTAACGGAGAATTCTACAATCAAGTGTTCAGTCGGGCACCAAACGCCTGCTTGGAAACACCCTCATCTAAGGTGACTGTGTATCGCGCCTCATCTAAGGTGACTGTGTATCGCGCCTCATCTAAGGTGACTGTGTATCGCTGATATCAAAGGTTCCGCTGTGAGTCTTTGAGCGACCATCGAGGAAAATGGGTTTTTTCGTGGGGGCAGCGATCAAGTAATATCTAAAAATAAGGGCATAAGCATCGCTAAAGTAGACATTGGACCTAATTGCTCATTCGCTAAACAATTTCTGCATAACAGCCTTGGAATTAAAAAAAATCATTGGGTGCCTCGAAACTTTGGAACCTTTTGGAGATGGGCACGCAGCCAACTTTTCAAAACTGGTCCATATGCAAAAAGACCTGCTTACATTTTTATGACTCGTTATCATGCACCTAGGACAAATGTGGTCATCCGTTAAAGCGAGTTCCGCAATAAAACCGACGCGCTATTGTCAACCGGGAAGGGATGGTTGCCTATTTCGCCACCAAGAGCAGAGTTGGACGTTGATCGAAAGCAAAGAAACCTGTACTGTGACTACATAAAAAGATTATCCATATATATATATATATATATATATATATATATATATGTATATAGTGCGTTCCCAAGCATTTGATACCTGCTTAGGCGAGTTCCTCTTGGCCAGAGAGTACAAGACGTTCTTAATGCCTGTTGCACATAGGGCGACAGGTCAATATTTTGTATCGTCAACTTTGTTAACTCCTTACTGCTCGCCGCTCTCGTGTTCATCGTAGATCAATAATAGATGGTCCCAATTGGCACAACAGCTGCACACACCAGTCGAGTTCTTAGGAGTTCCCTCTTCTCCCTATCGTCTCCAATGTTCTCCTGCTTGGCTCCTTTTCCGTATCCAAAAGAGGCGATAGACCTGCTGCAGCCAACACAACAGCTGTCGCTCGACGTTGGCGTTTTGATTACAGCGAAGCGACAGGAACTTCAGAGTTATCGCGTTGGCTGAACTGCCGAGGTCGGTGGCGTAATGCATTTGCGTACGCCTCGCGACCGGAGGAGACCCAAAGGTGCTGCACGGGTTCGATCCCCATCGCAGCACATTTGAATTTATGGGGTCCGCCCTTCGAAGCAATGCAAAAGCTGTCCTGTAGACAGTAAGGGTTGGCTGAGGGTCAGTCCGAAAAAAAGTGACTGACGAAACTCATGGCTGGCGGTGTGAAAGGTGTTCCAAGTCAGGATTTCCTCATCTCTGCGAAACAGCTAAGGTCTGGTGGCGTGTTTCCGGTCCCATTTTATGGTTACCTTTTGTTTGTACCGTTCTATTTTCGGAATGGCTATTTCGAACGACGCTGTGTCGAATTGCGTGTGCCGAATTAAGCATATTGTTCTGGAGACTGGCTGACTGACCAGGCTGACTGACCAGCCAAATAAGTCAGATTTGGCTACTTTTGCCATGACCCCGGCGATCTGAGACTATCGGGCACCTTATACAATAAATGATTGGTTCCGTTCGTCCGTGTTCCGTCCACGTTGCCACAAGCATCGCGAATGACGCATAACGTGCGTACCGTTTTCCACATTTTTCCACTAGTCCACTAGGTGGATGCTCTAAGCTAGCCCGTGACGGTGACTGGTAGTAGTGGTGGTGACGTGCGAACGCATGGTCTATGCATCATCATCATCATCGTCATTATCATAATTAAGTCATTCGTTAGTTAGCTAGTTAGTTAGTGATTGGTCAAGCAAACGCTCCGTGAATGAAAGCAACAGAAGCAGCAGCAGCAACAGAAGCAGCTGCTGTCTGCTTACCTTGGTGGAAACGCGATGCAGAGAGGCACATCAAAGGTCAGCCTCTAGCTGATAAGGACGACGTGCAAATACCGACTGCGTAGTGCAGTATAAAGATTGTCACCACAAGTAGTGACGAATACGTATAACGATTGTCACCACAAGTAGTGACAAATACGTTTTTAATTTTGCATATTGGCCGTACCGAAGGTGGGTGTGTGTGTGTGTGTCTTTGCATGTGCTGTGAGCTACTGAATCTAATTGTCGCGTCTTAGGAAAGCAGCACGATTCGATATACGAGTAGGCTATTAAATAGAGCAATTGCAGTGCGATCATGCAGGCGGGATACTGAGGGGGGGGGGGGGTTGCATTTAACAACGTCATTGGCGATGAATCTTGCTAGAAGCAACTTGTAGTACACAACAAACTGCGCGCAGTATGAGACTGATAATGCTGTGCGCTTGAAGCATGGAGGCAAAGAATACGCAAGGGCTAAGAATAGATACCAAGTTGGCATATAGTAGACTTCCACCAGCCAACATTAGAAATGCCTCAAACTCTCCTTCCCGCTTCCATGTAACGCACTTTGAAGAAATTCATGTAATAGTCGCGTTGAGGTGAAACTCTACGCGGTTTTAACGGGATGAACACATGGATGGTCAAAAACAAAGAAAAAAACAAATTAAATTATGTTTATCTAATAAAAAGCCAAAGCCTTGCTGCTTATTGGACTTGTTATTTTCTAGCTCCGTGAGCTTTGTTGTACCAGCACCGTTAGTGTGAAAACCGTTGAAATATGAACTTTTCGTATATATATATATATATATATATATATATATATATATTAGTGTTTTATTCACTTTTTCGTATGTTTATTGTTTTTTATGGTTTCCAAGGACGCTGCAACATCAGCGAACCGCGTATCAAACGAAAACTATTTCACTATCTTCGGCCATGATTCGCTTTAATGGCCACTGGCCCGTTTTTGTTTGATTTAGAGTATCGTCCTTCGTATATGAAATCTGTTACGGTTTTTTCTTCTATTGCGAGCTTCTCAGACCGCAGTCTTACGACGTCTGACAGGCCACATGGCGAGCTTGGCGCACAACGGATACGCGAAGGTGCGGGAAAGAGCCTCGAAGTCGTTTTGAGGGGCTTTCAGTGTGTTCCCCCGGCTGCGGACGGAGGTGGTGGTTCGCAGCCTTTCCGTAAGTCACGTGCGCAGGAAGAGTCATTGCCACAGCGATTTCTACTACCACACTATATCAAACTCGATATCTTCCCTGTTCGCTATACACCTCTTTTCATACACCTATCTCTCTCTCTCTTTCTGTCTCTTGCCGTCTAATCTTATTCGCTATTGCTTGGCCTTTATCGTTTGCCAGCCAACTTTTCTTGGATACATGTCTTTCATTTAGCTCTGTAGCCATTTACCAAAGGAACGACTTACTTTACCTGCCTTGGTAACAATAAATTATCTTTTTTCTCCAACTTCACCCTAGACACAGCTCGCGCACAGTCTCCACGCTTAGCGTCAATATCTTTCTGCCCCTCTAAGAGAGCAAGCCAGCGGACTTCGTTATATACTGCGGCGCAACTTAATCTCGACAGAACTCAATGGTTGTTTGTAAGCGAGTGAGTCAGTTAATTAGTGAATCTATTAAGGGCAATCGTCAAACATACGCACCGATGGCTAGCCGGTTGCAAACTCGGGTGAGCTAATTGCGGCTGCTGCAGTCTACCGCACTGCATAGCAGAGGTATTATAGGAACAATGCCGGTTCTAATCTTCGTTCTTTTGCTAATAAATAGGTGGCAAATTCCCCATTAGGGGCAAAAGATGAGGCAAACTTTGTCTGCTCTACATAGGGCAAAGTGTGTTCTCAGCTACTTTTTATATAAAATACTTAAAATCATTTTCGCATCTGAATTAATTCATTCATATCATGTATTAATAACTGCAATGTTAATATGACTATGAATATATATATATTTACCTCATAACTATCAGCGATTAGTCTACTGGGTGCATCCATTTGTGGATACAGATTAGCGTTTTCCTTAGCTTTGTACGCTTTACTTCTGGCTATGTTGCCTAACGAAGTACTTAGGTACCAAAAACCTTATTTCAGGTGACCTTTTGCGTTTATCAGCTTTCAGGTGTCTGTCTTACAACAGTCTTCATTGAAAATTGTTAAGACATCAGCTACATTAGTTTTTAATATATCAACATCAGAACATGAATGCTTGGACGTACTAAATGCAAGCTGCGACGTGTGAGTATACCGTCTAGGATCACGCGCGTATTGCTATTCAGTGATAGACTTCAGCAGGCTTTGTAGCCACCTTTAAAGTCTCCTACTTGGATGTACTTATAAACGTACGCTATGACCAAGCAAAACGGAAAAGGCCTGCATTGCAATGACAACGCAATAGATATGTTAAATGCTTGTCACCAACAGTTCTGGACGGTGCTAATTGAGAGATCGTATCGTCTCGGCAAACACCACGAGGTTGACACTAACTAATGTTCTTCTAATCCTCCCGTACACTGTCGAGCCCGGTGGCGTGGTGGCATGCGTCTGCGCCTCGCGACCGGAGGCGACACATAGGTGCGCGGGTTCGAGCCCCACCGTTGCACATTTGTATTTATTTGTATATACTGCTAAAAGCAGTCCCATGGACGCTAAATCTTGGCTGAGAGTCAGCCCCGAAAGGATTTTTTTTAATCCTCCCGTGCACATGTCCTAATTGTTTTTCCGTCGCTGGACATCTGGTAGCGACTGTTGCCATTCATTGCGCTGAGCATATCTCCGTTTTCCATTAAAACCTATTTTATTTGCTATAACTCCCACTACTTGGACAGCCAACTACTGCACACAAGGTTGCGTTTACTACAAACAAATTCTGCTAGGTTTGTTATGGCAATAATACGTTACGACGCGCCTGGTTAGCTGCTAATCGCGACCGAACATAGCGCTGACCATTACAAGCGGGTGAGGTTCTAACGAGATTATCTAGTTTGCCGAGAACAGCGTTGCTTGATGAGCACGCTTGTTTCTCGAATAGTAAGAAGGCAGAAATTGACGCCGACTTCCGCAAAGCTTGGGAATGACTTTCAAATGAGTTACAATTCTGACCGTTGTAGCTGAATACAGCACGTAAGCCCAGCTGCTAACTGTGTTACTCTAACGTTTTACATTGTTTCTTGCGAACAAGCTAACATTCTATTTCGCACCTATTCCGTAAGCCGAAAAAGGAATAAGGTAGATTTTTGTCGTTTTAGTAGTGATCCCGTTTTTCCGGAATTCCGGAAGTTGTTGGATCTAAACAAAAACAGCATCTATTTAATTCTACCGTTTTCCAATAATGCGCCAACAGTAATCTTAAATTTACACCCAGCTGAATCCTCTCAGCCACTGGCCCTGCATGACTCCCTCGGCCCTATTAATAATTTCTGATTTGTCAGGGGGCGGAGACTTTGGCTAGATCAAAGCAACTTATTTATAATCGTATATACTAGACCCTCTTACCGTCGCGCAGGTCGTCCCGTGCTCATACTAGCCTTAATTGCGCGCTTCCAAGCGCGGAATGCAACAGAAAGACCAACTATCAACTAGATTTTGTAATTTACGAAGAAGAAGAAGAAAAAACTCTGCCTGAGCAGCACTCAATTCACGCTCTTTTGGTAGGGGCAATAACTACCGACAGCCGGTGGCAAAGCCGTAATGAGTTAGTGAGGATATACAGGAAACACGACCTGTGCTATGTGCCACGTACGATTTGAATAACTAGTTACCGATTAGAAGCCAAAAACTTGCCTCTAAACCAGAAGCACACACCACCTTCGTAATGTCTAGCATTTACCTGATGGCCGACGGATGCTATCATTCAATTGAGACCAGCTGATAACAACAGCTCCAACGGAACTGCACGCAGGTAACGCGATGTGCGTAAATTGATGTGGAGACGTGAGTTTCTATGAACAAACCGCATTGCTAGTTCTGTTGTACGACTTCTGCGACACAGATACAACTAGTCCACGTCTCGATAGGGGCTCGCTAGCAAACTAACTAGCCAATTGGATAGTTTTTTTTTTAAATATTTTTCTGTAAGGCTATTGCCCGTGTACGGTTTTTTCATATCGTGGCTAATTTTAGTCCACTCCGGCATTTACCTTGTCTAAATTGGAAACCATGCAAACCAATTTACGAGTAGCCGGTCTGGGTCTCGAACCCAGTCCTCCCGAATGCAAGGAAAAGGCTTTGCCACTAAGCCATCTTGCTCGGTTAGGTGAGGAATTTCCCAGTCAGGGGGAGGCGGATGAACAGAAGGAGAAAAACATAGAACACCATTGAACGGCGGCGAACTGGTAGTAGCCAACAGTGCGGGGCTATGGCAGCACAGCAGCTGCACTCACGGCCGCCCAGAAGCAGTAGTAGATGTATAGTAGTAGTATTAGTAGCAAGGCGCTTGTCGATCTTTGTCCTTACGTGTGTTACTACAACCTCGACGCGCTCGATGTTCCCAGCCACCGGCTTCCAATCTGCCCCGCCATCGCCTATACGTGATAAAGTTCTAGCTCGCCGTGTCTGTCGACCTCAGCGCTGTAATTTTCCATCGCTCCCGTCGTATAGACGCTGTTTCCCTGCGCCTGCTTCCTACTGCAGCTACTGTCGGTGCTGCTCTTAATAAGCTGCCGATATTGGAAAAACGAGTTCTTTCTTCTAGGTGGCCGAGACGGCTGCTCCCGCTGCTGCAGGGGGCGCGCCAGGGCTTTTCGGCGCGATCGAGGCCAATCCGAAGGCACAAAGGCACACATTTTCCTCCGTTCTTCTGCCGCCAGGTAACGTCAGATTGGTGGCTTGCAAGCCCCTGATCACTTCGCTCCTAACACGCATCGCCGTGCCACCTGCTCCTCCAGCCTACACTCTGAGATACTTGAGACGAAACATCACCTCCAGCTCTGGTCCTCAGGGCAGAGGTTGGTGCGATGTCGCCAGTTGAGAGTACGTTCACCTTCTACTGACTCGTTTGCGTCCATGACTAAATATGTAGCCCGGGCGTCAAACGGTGCTGCTGGCTTTGCTGGTTAGCGAGGTCTACCTACCGGCTTAGGGGCAAAGCCACCATCTACAAATTAAACGTCAGCGCGCAGCATGTGGAACCCACACCCGTGTCATATTTCCCTTATGGTTCTTTTCCCGCCTTTCGTCGTTATCCAACCTTATCGTCTACGTCTAGCTCTTCGACAAACAACAACTCATTAGTAAAACAACGACGCCTTGATGAAGAACGAATTAAGAACGAATAATTGGTATAGTCTGACTGAAGTCCGTCTCTGCCTACCTGGCATATTCGAAGGTAAGCGCGTGCCACATTTTGCCGTCTCACAAGCAAACCCTGAAGCTGTCTCGCGCATACGGCATCGCATATTCTGTTCCGTGGCTAGCTAAGGCAAGCCAGAAACACAAATTAAGAAGAACTAGAAGCTTTGCTCTATAGTTGTTGCTATTTATGATAGGCGGTGCTCATAGTTTCGAACAATGCAACCACGAGATTAAGCAGAGCTGGAAATACGACCCCGAGCTAAGGACGCATGAATTAATCAGTAATGGAACATTGTGTTGATCGCCCGGAAATATCTATTTTGCGCGAGCCCTAAAATGCCTGCCTTCACCGCATACTGCCCTGTCGACAATGATCTCATTTGTGTCTTCTTTTTTGTCTGCCGGCTTAGAGCGGCTGTTTACTTTTCAACATGACACTGACCAACTGGTTGTAACAGGCCTATGTGAAGGGTATTCCTGTTATCATCAACGTCCCTCAACACCCCATCCTCTGAGGCTCCCGGCCTCACTGTTACCTGTCCGTTTTTACTTTAGGGCGTGGTCATGGTAATTACAGTGGTGGAACGTATGACCCCTGCCCATCCCGCCTTCAAGACAACACCGGGTCGCGCGGTAATAGCCAAAAAGTGTAGAAGAAGGGCGTAGTAGAGGGATAGCTTAAACGAAGCAATGAGGGCAAGCAGCATGTAAGCATGGCTGGTCGCCTGACGTATGTGCAAATAGATAATTAGCCCGATTTTCTCCTGTAGACTCATTCCCGTAGTAGCTTGCAGCGACCGCGGTGACAGTCCACAGTGTCTACGGCGCCTCTTCTGTGTAGAGAGAGCTTTGCGGGACTACCCAGGCCCTGCCAGCAGGCCGCCACTTCAGCTATCATCTACAACATCAGTGTTACAATCGTCTACGTGAGACGTAGCTCTACCGGGACACGCCGTTTAGACCAAATTGATGTCACGGGACAGCTGTCGGCTGACCCGTGAACGTGCAAGCCTCCACTGAGCGGCTTCGGTGCATGCTCGTAGTCAGTTGTGTATCTGCGTGTTTGCACGTATTCTTGCACATCTATGTATGTTAAGACGTCAAGCCTGGTGGCGTGGTGCATTTGCGTACCCTCGCGGCCAGAGGAGACACATAGGTGCGCAGGTGCGATCCCCAATGTTGCACATTTGTATTTATGGGGTCCGTGTTACGAAGCAATGCGAAAGCAAACCCGTGGACGTTAAATGTCGGCTGAGATTCAGCCGGAAAACGTTTTTATGTATGTAATGACGCATATTTATTTACGTGTAAATTCCACTAGGTAACAGCGACTGTGCCTCTTCGCTATCTGCCATTATATGCTTCCCCCCAGCTAAAGATGACGATGTAGCCGATAAGGAAATTATTAAATAGCAAAACACGTATCCAACAATTTAGGTGACGAGCTAATAAAGTTAACAGCAATTAGGTTCTTAGAAGGACAGACAATACTTATTTACCGTTTCACCCATTGATACGAACCGAAGAAGTTTCGCCGTACAACTGATAGATACATTCATCTTGTATCTATAGACATGCGTTTTTATATGCGTTTAGATCCCATCTCTTTCCCGGTTGCAAGGTAGTCCGACAGAGTGACCCTGGGATCTTACTGCAGAACCGGA
This sequence comes from Dermanyssus gallinae, assembly GCA_003439945.1. Lineage (NCBI taxonomy): Eukaryota > Metazoa > Arthropoda > Arachnida > Mesostigmata > Dermanyssidae > Dermanyssus > Dermanyssus gallinae. Next base: position 13,371 of record QVRM01006398.1, read on the forward strand.
TCTCGTTCTTAGGAGGGGTTGGGGGCGGAAAGGGCCATTGTTTCGGCTTGACCGAGGATCTTCCAGTCTTTAACGAGCTGACTTTAAAGACACTGGAGATGCTCCTCAACGTATGTATCTGACCCGCTTGCAAACTCTGCTTCCTATACGCTTAGGTGGACTGGGGAGGGCTAACGCTGTCGAATGCCTCCACCATGGACTATCGATGGAATGAATATTCAACTGGGTAACGCCGCCGCTGTGCGTGCTACTCTGCTAGACCGAATCTGCAGTATGTGTGTCGTGTTCATTTATTTGATCCGGTGTATACGCTCATAAGGAGTTAATTATTGCCTCCTGCATAGGCAAACAAACAAATGTTAATCTCATATACATATATATATATATATATATATATATGCATATATATATATATATATATATATATAGAAAATATTGTGATGATCATTTACAATACGTTTGCACACTCGGCAGTGCTCGCCTTCTATATATATATGTATATGCATATATATATATATGTATATGCATATATATATATATATATATATATATATATATATATATATATATATATATATGGCAACCTAACCTAGGATACACAGACGCGGCCGTAGCTGGATAGGCGGCGCAAGAGTCATCGCCGATATTATTCAGAGTTGACGCTGCTGCTGCTCCATGGTTGCTGCCGTTGTTGCATGAACGGCGAAGAAAGCGTCTCGTTGCAACTACTAAAGATGGCCGCCGCAAAACACAAAAGTTTCCATGCGAACGCTGACATGGGCGTCGCTCTTAATCCGTCAATCAAGCTCGTACGCTATCTGGATAGAAGATGGCACATGCGAATATGCACAATGTTGTTGTTTATCCACCACGTTACGGCGGCGGCAGAGTAGCGTGTGGATTCCCGGTGGAGCTGCACTCCGTTTTTTTGTTGTCTCGACTTTCTTCTACGGCCTGCAACAGACGAGCCTGGCAAGTTGCCACAATTTTGAAGATTAAACCCATGCCATGTCGACGTCAGCACGCCGCAGGATCGCTTCGATGGCGGCAAATTGATACGCGTCAAGGAGAAGAATTTTCTACCACAATTAGGAATGAGTTGCGCTAGAGGAGAGCATGACACATGTGTCGTCTCGTAACCTAGTCGCGCTGAAGTCGCGTTGAAGTGATGCTATTGCATACATTGTATGGCGCTAATTCGTTTATTATGTTAAGCTTGGTGTGTGTGTGTATTTTATGTAGGCAGAAAAATGACAACCAGAAAATACAACTCGATGAAGACAAAGAGGAAATGAATGAAATATTTGCGTAGTAGTAACTACACGTATTGCCTCGTAACTACATCGCCGCACGTACTTATTGGCGTGTTTATGTTAAGTCGATAAATATGCTCAATTTGGTCTGATCACAAACGTTGTAGGTTAAGCCATACATTATAATAAAAATATTTCATAAAAATAACAGCTTGTTAAAAATAACATATGTACTGTAATTGTAACAAATGTACTATAATGTACTGCAGTAATTGTTCCGACGCTAAGCGCGCAAGCATACAGCAATTCAGAACCACAGAAACAAACACCTCATTCAGCGAGCAACCTTACAGTCGAAGGTTGCAGACCTTCTCGAAGGTTGCAGACCACCTTTCGATTTCAATTAAGCTAGGCAACATATGAACTTCAAAGTTGTGCCTTCGCTTCATTTTGCTACCTGGGCGCCAGTAGCACACCTTAAACCGTGTGTTAGCGGATTATTCGCTCACCGATTTCTTCCAAACTTAAGCGGCGAGGCCGGTGATGAGTGTTCTTGGCTACGATAGCGACGTATTGACCCAATTGGCACAATCGAATCGGCGTTGCTCGGCGTTATTTGTTGTTTAAGTCAGCCATACACCGTCGTTGCTGTGCCACGACAAAGACGTGACGAATATGTCGCATCTAAAACGGCAGATAGCGCGATCTTCCGGCGCCGCCCGAAAACGATCTGCTCAAACCTACCACACGCTCTACCCGTGCGAGTGGATCAAACGCGAGCGATCCAGGAAACGTGGAAGTACAGCAGGAGAGTTATGACTGCTCTTGTTGCTATAAATGTTACTGTTGTTGTTGTTGTTGTTGTTGTTGTTGTTATTATTGCTCCTGCTATTCCTGGTGTCCGTTAAAACGCTACACATATAATACTATGTTTCGGTGTGAACACGGTAATGCTTTTGGCGCCGTATTGTTGTTGTTGTTGATTCTGTTGTTGTTGTTGCTGTTGCTCCTGCTGCCGCTGCTGTTGTTGTTGTCGTGTCGTGGCACACCACAAGATTATGAACTTCCAGAGCTCCCGTACTGGAATCGCACTGGCGCTAGAATCAGGAACCGCATTGGCTCTAGAACCAGGGACCGTGATATCGGCAGAAGACAAAAACACGGGGCAGAAACAACGGAATATTCAGCCGCCACGTAGTCAGCAATATGACCACATTACAACTAACAACAGCAATAGCAACAAGTGAATGACAAACTGTCAGCAAAGACATTTTGCGGCAATTTAATTGCATTTTGCACGCAACCTTTTATGGGCACAGAACGGCTTGTGGACTCTTTCAGGGCGCGGCAGAGGGAACGGCGTTTAATACGTTTAATTGAGTTTTAGCGCGAGCGTTGCTGCAACTCGAAAAAGTGCGCGAGTGAATTTCCTCTCAAACCTGCAAAGACCGTAGTAAGTACCGAGTGACGCATTAGCGGCCAGAGTGTGGAGCGTGTCGGATGCCCACACGCAGTTTTTTATACAAACACATTGACTGATTGAGCTCGGTGGAGAACTGGGACGCGAAGGCCGTTATCCTGGGCTTATTTCCAAAGTTGTCCAGGTGTTTTGCGCTTTAATATGCTAGGCACAATCGTTTACGGTATATAAGCAAAATCTGGCACGGTATTGTGTGTATATATATATATATATATATATAGAGCTCAGGGAGCTACGAAGCTTGAATTATAGGTCACTTTGAGGGAAACTTTCAGATCCTCATTACCGGGCGACAGCTGCTATCAGCTGACCTTGAAGAGGCTGTACAGCAACCTGTACCTACCCCACAATAGTCATGTATATATATATATATACATATATATACACACGACTTGTAGGACTAATAGTGCATTTGACTACTAATAATATACCAAAAACAGCACACTTTGTATGTAGCAACGGAAAAAGTCCAGCTCGCGCTTAATTTGTACGAGCCTCATCTCGTACATTTCTCACTCATACGCGCAACTGGCATACAAACTAGTGGTTATTGACAACTAAGGACGTGTAATGCTGCACGTCCAGCGTTTATGTATATATAATCATAAATGTATATTTATATAAATGTGTGAGCATTTATGAGCCTCCCTCGCTGTTTTTGTGTGTTTTATATATATATATATATATATATATATATATATATATATATAGATGCGACTGTTGATCTAGTAATGGCGACAACGCATCAATCGCCGAGCATCGACTGACCATCAGCCCTATCGATCTGTTTTTCTTCCACCGTCTCTCTGTTACTTCTGATTGTTCGGAGATTGTTTTTTCAAATCTCTTGGTGCCTGTCCTTGCGGCTGTCTCGTTTGAAGCTCTCCCGCCCGTCCTCCGTCCCCTCTCACACACATCTTGGCCAATACGGTCACGGAACGTGACCGCCTTGCGTGGCATCACGTGCCGTAACGGAAGATGGAGCGGTGAAAAACGAGCAGACGCGCGCAGTACCCGGATAGAGGTGACGACGTGTGGGTTGCGGCTATTCGGTCGGATTGGCGGAGGCTCTTGCCCGTTTTGGTCCTGGCCCCAATACAGGTCCACTGGTTCCCGCTCTAGTTCCAGGTGCTTTTGGTTCAGTCATGTCGACAGCGCGTGCTTGGCAGCACAATAACTTGTCCCTGGTCTCTCCTCTCCTCTGTCTCTCCCTCTCGCTCTATATATATATATATATATATATATATATATATATATATATATATATATATATATATATATATATGTATATCTTTATGTCTTCTCTTTCTCTTTCTATATTTCTTTCTTTCTCTACCATGTGGGCGTGTCATGCTGTAATGTGGCGTCGTGGAAGCGCCGACGAAACCTGCGAGGTTGTGGTGATTCGGATTTTTGCTCCAGCAAATCGAAGAGTGTAGCACAGAGGTGTAAAGTTTTTATACGATTGGGATACGAGTGAACGGAAGCAAGTTACTTCACCTTTTGATCAGCGTGACGGACATTTTGCTAAATCTCTCTTTTTGTCTCGTTTTCCCTTCTTCCTACATACAGCCGACGGCCGAAGCCTTAAGGGTTACGCGTAAAGTGACTGTGGATCTACTGTGCCCGCGTGACCGAGGCGGCAAAAGCAGCCGTCGACGACGACAACAACGCCGCGCGCCAGTGGCGGAATTACGCGTCACGCTCTATCGGGGTCGGGCGATCGATGGGCGGAGGCTGAAGAGAGGCACTTTGCAACGAAGTCGTTTCACGTCACGATACCCAGACTGGTCGGTCTTCTGGCATAGCAGCCCCTCCTCACCTCTTTCTCCCTGCAGGTGTAAATATATATATATATATATACATATATATATATATATATATATATATATATATATATATATATATATATATATATATATATATATATATATATATATTTATTATTTATTATATATATATATACAAGAATTCGTGCAAAAAGCTTTGGGATCAAGTACAACTCAACGAAAAGATATGTTTTTTTTTAATAGAACAAGGAAGCGGAAATGTCTTCTTTTGAAGTGAGAGCGAAATCATCAAAAGTGATTGTATTAGGTATTTTATCCTGACTTATTTGCTGAACAAATGTTGTATTGAAGATAATTCTCAAGAAATCAAACAATCATTTATTACTCAAGCTGAGTGTATGTTACATATGAATTTGCCGTAGTGTTGGTGGGTTCCGGCAATGCAAGGTTCCGGCAATGCAAAGAAATAGACTGAGCCAATTGATAGAGCAATCCTCATAATTTGGCTTTTTCGCTTAATTACTCATTTTTAGAATTTCTGCATTTCTGCCTCTTGTTCTATTGGAAAAATAGGTTCTTTGCCGAGTCGTACCAGATTCTTAAGTTTGTTGAACGAGTTCTGGGAGACCCTGTGTTTTATATATATATATATATATAGAGAGAGAGAGAGAGAGCGAGAGAGAGAGACCCTAACGTACCTTTTGTTCGGTCATTTGGTTAGAGTCCTGCTGTCTTCTGCCAGTGCACGAGACAACGCGAAAACGGCGACGAGATTAACAGTCGTCTGAGCAATTCACTTGTAACAGACCGGGAGATGGAGAGATGGGGGAACATGAGAAGCAAGAATCTGCCGCGCCTGCTATTGCTCTAGGCACCGCCTTTGTTGGCGCTTCTGAATGGCCAGTACGACGTTGCGAATCATGTAGCTGACACTCGAACCCGAATGAAGAAGCTAAGTCGACGACGGTTATAGATGGCGGTCCAGCTGCTTCATACGGCTGTTGTTAAGGTGCCCTGGACTGAAACTCAATTTTTCTTTTGCACACCTTTCACAGAAAAGCCAGTTTCATTTGGGTAAACGGGAACAGCTTTGGACTGAGAGCTTGTTTAGGAGCGAGAAAAAAACCGAGGGTAACACGAAATGGAAAAATGTCGGCTTGTTTTGTCCTAAATTCATCTGCATTACATACTTGTTACACAGTACAGACAGGCACATAGATCTACAGAGAAATGCGCTGTTGGCGTCTGCCGCAGTGAGTAAGAAACATAATAGGGGCGAGGTTAGGATTGTAAGTGTGACACACACCCTCAGGCACTGGCGTAGACTACCGTTTCTGGTCAGGAGGTTTTAGTAGATTTTTAGGCAAATTAATTTTTGTATTTGTTTCTAAAATAGACGAAACAGATTGTAATCTGGATGTCAAGATTGTAATGCACAGGAGTCGCGGCAAATTTCATTAGGAAATCTAGCAACTTAAGAACAGGCTTTGTCCATATTTTGAATTACAATTCACTGTCGTTTTCTATGAGTTTCAGCGGCACCAAGGGATCCACCCTTTTCACCTAGCCGGTTAGGATAAACTGATTCATGTAACGCAGTTACACTCTGATGCGCATAAAAACGAACTACAACAATAGACAACTCTTGTCAAGAGCACACTTTTCTCTCCACGGAGGTCCGCTAAATAGAGTTTACTGCGGGCTAGTAATGTGAGACTCCAACTTCTCTCAGTCAGGAGTCTCAGTGGGCGTCTTCCTTGGAGTCCCCTCTCTCTGACTCTGACTGGGAACTGTTTCTGCATCGGTTCAAACAGTTAAGAAGGAGCTGCGGAGTCTACTCTTGGCGGGTACATTCTCCCCGAGAGTCACAAGGAGGCGTCCGATGGGTAATGTATTCCACGCGTCTTCGCCAACGAACTTTCATAGAAACTTGCGACGTCTCCTGCCACTGAACCAGGGACTTCAGACGTCTCTTCTAGTAGCGTCACGTAGCTGACTCTTACGAGCGGGTGCTGTTATTAGCAGTTATAGTGATGTGTGCTACTCCACCCGGGCCGGGCAGCTTAGTACCGTGTTATGAGTTGTCCTCGAAGTGGACACGCGTGTGGCTGTGGGCCTCTCTTGTTTTGAACAACTGCAATTGGACGTCGGCGCACCGCGTCGAATTATGGGTAGTATAAGAGGTAGGTTCCCTTGGCCGGACTAGCCAGTATCCACTTTTAGGCATGAATGCGAGGTCACTGACCCCTGGTGTGCTTGCGGCTCCCTTCCCCAGGCCACCGTATTCCTTGGGCCGCCTGTATTCTTTGCTGACACCTCTCGACACTTCTAAGCATTGGAATCTTTGAAACAGGTCATGTTTTTAGATACCAGAGTATCGATGCAACTCAGAGTATATCACCTTTGAGCTAGTCGTTTATTACGCTGTTCTTATTCTAAAGGCATTATTTCCCTAAGCCCAATGCAGGTGTCTTGACATGGCGGCTGTGGCAAGCGCGTGCTGGTCTTGTCAGGGCTTCCTACAAGGTAATCGACTTGGCCACGAGTAAGAATATACGGCATTTTGAGTGCCGGGGCTCATGGCTGTTAAGCCCGAGACGTGCAAAATCAATTATTGTCGTACGCTGTCCCTCGCAGTTAATCACGTAGAAGGTTTCCCGGAGATTCCGGTCCAGAAAGCTCCGAGGTGTTCTGCTGTGTAAACGGAGATTACCTCGAGGTCGTCTAGGGGGAAGAGGAAGACTGCGGGACAACGTTTCCTGTTCATCAAGAAGATTGCCTCACTTTTAGCGCGACTTAAAGAGTTGCCCGATTGTGTGGTCCGCAACTCGAATATCGGCTTTTAACCAGTGCCAATGAAAGGACTCTCAAGCCCGGTCCACCATTTCAATGCATCCCAGAGCTCAGCAGCATCATAGCGACGGTTGGGCGGGAAGGGCTACTGACGGGATAAAGTTGTCATTTGAAATTCGATCAACTCATACTCATCTGATGATGCTTTGTCACTTAGTTCTGACTAGTTTGTAATCATGAACGTTCGTTTTTATTTTTACATACAAAGGTGTGTAGTACAATTGTCATGGTCATATATGTATTGTTTTTAAAATACATACTTTTTTCATGCGCCGATTTGGCCATCCGCCACGCAAACAATCCCTTTACGAACTCACCGCGGGCGACGGCTTTTGAGGTGATTGTTAGCTGGCTTCTTAAGCTATATCATCAAAAGTAACCCAGATATGTTGCCTTGCATAAAGCAAATCAATATTAATAACAACATCACTAACAACCCCCTAACACGTTTTGAAGGCACTTGACCCGCTTAGAGATTATTTATCCACCTTTGAAAAATGTAGGGCTCCTGTCAACTAGATCCTCCGCCGCCAACCAGGTTTGAAGCGGGATGTATTTCCGGTTTTAGGTCGCGGTGGGCCCCCATATGTTAGAAACAATGTTGAAATCGTCTTTGATCAGCAAAAGTGGTACATTGTATCGGCTGGGTAGATGGGGCTTGTTGAATTAGTGCGAATGAAAATATGCGACCCTGGCCAGTTCGATCCTGATAAAACCAGAGCTGCTGCCGTGATCGAATACACGGATGCGAAGCCAGAGTCGTGCTTGTGAGCATGTTTGTATTGACAAGCTTCTCACAAGGAACCATGGCATCCATCATAAAAATGTGCGGGTACCTTTCTGTTGTCTGGTGTTCCTCTGGCGTCGATGGTGCCGAGGAGGCGTCAAAACGAAATAAGCTCGCGCTCGCTTTGTAGCCGTTAGCCCTACAGTCGTAACACGCCGGCTCTGTGATGTAGTCTTTAACCAGGCCTCTGCGGCGGTGGCATTGTTTGCAGGTGTCGTATGGGCACAGCCTCAAAAAGCGAGCCCTATACGTTGACACGTCGACGACACGAGGGAACTTAGATTTACTCACTTTATGATGGCACAAGGAGACTACTTAGTTTGAACCTGTGGCTGGCCAGTATCGTGTTAGTGTTCTGCAAAATAAGGCTTACAAGCGTCTATCTTGAGAGAGGCGGGTGGAGCCCCCTTTTGCAGCATGGGCCGTCTCAATAAAGTTAGGACCTCCATCAAAATGTATATATATATATATATATATATATATATATATATATATTCTTTTAATTATGGTCTAAAAGCCTCCAAGACCGACTTGACGTATTAGAGTGCAGGCACAGCAAATGAATCGAACTGCCTCTTCTCCGCCTAGATTGAAGACACGAACTTCGCCTCTCATACTTTTTGCAAAGTCCTGTTACTCCATTTATATGCCGATCTAACCAGAATGATGTTTCCATCACGTATTACCGATCGAAAGTAACAATTGCCACAACCAACATTGGAAACAGTAACAGACAGTTTATTTAAAAGTAGTTTATTTTAGTGGGTTATACTATCTACTCTCAATCCTGTCACCAAAGTTTTTATTGCTAATACACCTACTTGTACAAAAAAAAGTATAACTTGGCTGCCTAACTCTCTTCCCAATTTCCCCCCTCCTTCTCTATCTTAGTTTGATGGTCTTATAAGGAAAAGAGGCGGAAGAAACAAACCTTCTGGCGCTGGTAGTCGCAAGTTTAATCGACCATTGCCCGATCAGAGGCCTGACGAAAGCAGGCAGATACGGCGTACCTTTTCATATTTAGAAGGTCCCGTCTCTCTACGAAAGGAGCACGTAGCAAAGTTGTTTTCTTGCAGATTAAGCTAATCAAGTTCTTGCAGGGCTTGTTCTGTGGTTGTTGCTACTTCAACGAAATAAATAGTGCTAATAAACTGAAAAGAATTATATTAATACATTTTTCAGATGACACTCCAAGTAGACTATGTAATAGTAACATTTGGTATTAAAAAGAACAAATTGTGCTTAACAAGTTGCTTATATTAATATAATTCATAATTGATGACATTGTAAAAATGTGTTGTGGGCAATAGCTTACGTCTCTCAATGCAGCAACCACGAAGTGAGACGTTGATTGCACTGCATGCTCATTTTAGGGTGCTTTGTAGAAAGTGCTGGACTCAGCATACCAGTTCTTCTCTATGATCCACTTCTATAGCAAATCAATTATTCATCACATGTTTCTATTTCTTCAAAATACTAGAGGCTTCCTGGTACTCATTGCGAATCGGAAAGCGTGAATATGCCCAGGCCCACTAAACTTGTTGTAATCTCTGAGGTTGGCCGTAGTTCCCATAGCCCAGCTTTTCGTATAGGAATTAACAAAATAATATGAGGTGCACTGCTAAGTTTGTGGAGAAGAGTCGTCAGATTTTGTAGACTTTTACAACGCAACACATCACCCGACTTTTCGTTCATTTATATTGGCTCGCATCCTGATTTATTAGCGAGGTCAAAATATTCGGTTCAAAACTTCGAGAACCGTTTCTGGCTTCTTTTGTTTGCAACACTTGTAGACACTTATATTTGATATTTGGCGCAACAACACGGCCTCAACCAGCAAAACTTTTGGACCGGTTGTGTTTGTTTGAGATAATCGCCGATTAGCAGACAAGAAGGCGTTTGTTTGGCTGGTTTTGTTAATCGCCATTTTACGAGCTTTTTCTTGCATCTACAAATTGGCGCACGATTGCGTCTAAAAACATATCGTTGGCAGAACTTGACTTGCAGGACAGAACTACTTCCAGCCCTATTAAATACAGCCAGGAAATAATACACTGTCGGGGGAGAAGTCGGAAATGTCCAAAGACTGTGCGCTTTCTCAGCAGTGGGACTCTTGTGCTTCAGATTGTTCCGGGGATGATGTATAGTCTTGACAGAGTGTGAAACCACCTCACGCTGGCGACTTTTAGCCAGCTTGGGAGGTGTTTCTCATTGTATATGACGCGAGTGTATTGCCTGCCTATTCGAGCAGGAACCCGCTTTGTGTATCTCATGTCAGACTGTCCACCAGCTACTAAGACAATCCGACTAAGGCTTGAGAAGCTGCGTACAGTACTCTACGGATGTTTTACTTCGGAGCGGGAAGCTGAAGTCGAACAGGCCAGACGAAAGGTCGGGGGTTTGAACGTTTTCAATGCCTTGCACTTTTGGTCTGGCCCTGCACGTGGCAGTCGCCACGTGTACACCAGGTACATAGTGCATGGTTATGATTGCCTGGTAAATTCAAACGCCGCCTTTCACGAGGAGTATTAGCTGTGCACCTGCCGGAGGTGTGCCACGTACCACGCAGTGGAAGCGCACAGCTCTGGAGGCAAAATCGTTGCATTACTATTCTCGCAGGAAGCGTGAAGATGGCGCATGGTTATAAAGAAACCCTATGAACTGTACATTATACTTACTTTGAGTAAAATAAAAATCATTAAAAACGTGCTTACAAACATGCACACGCTGCGTTTGTGCACCAGCGGTGTTAGACAAGGTCACTGCACCAGGCCAGTGCACAAATATAGTGCTCACCTCGAACGAGTGAAGCTATGAAGTGTACTATGGAAGGAGAGATACCCCGCCTACAGCGCCCACGATGCTTCTCATTCCTCTTCTTCGTCTTTCTCTCCTCCTACCTCCATGATTGTCAATGTAAATGCAAATGAAAATCAATGACCACTGCAATGTAGTCCTGTATGTGTTGCTGCCAGAGCAGCTGTTGCGCCTACAAGGACTACGAGAACTGTTCCGACCGCTATTACCTATTCAGCAGTCCGCTGGCATCTTGTCTCATTCATTAGTTTGCGCGTCCACTTCCGACTTGCGCATCGATGTCGCGATGCACAATGTGTTTGCGGTGACATTGCGTTAATTAGGGCCTCAGAAGACATCAGCCGCCCGTTTCGACAATGGTCAACGTGTACTGCCATTCGGTGCAGCTGCTGCTGCAGCTGCTGCTCCTGCTATGGCAGCACCCTTATCTTATTTCTCCATCCATCCTTGCACGACGGTAAGAACACAGCGCAAAGAAGCAGTACTGCTCGGTGGTAATCGAAACGTCAACTGTCCGGCGATTCAGCCATATCTGTTGCGGCGTTCGATTCGTTCAGCCCAGTTGAATCCTTTACCCTAGCTGATCTTGTCTATGAGATGTCTATCGGTGTGTGTGAATGTCTATGTCTATCTACTGCTCCGAAGTGTATCTGGGTCGTTCGTTTTGCGAGAGCGGGTTTTGTGTGCGTAAGCGCTCGAACGACCGTCACTAGTAGCCATGTCTATATGCCTATGCTGGGTGAGCCTTGTTTGAGAGACGACGCGCGCAGTTTAGCTAGAATCCTTAATTGTGCTAATCTCATTCGGTCCACCACCACCGTATCAGTGAGGTAAGGCGTCGACCTCCACCATCACCCCCCTCCGCCGCCCCGCCCCAGTTAAGCTGGAGTGCGATGGCCGTACTCCGCACCGTGCGCTGGCCTTGGGGGGGGGGGCAGCTAATTAAAGACGAGACCTCGAGCGACGACTAATTATATGGGGCTCGAATCAAACTCGGTCGACGCTCGTCGACCAGTCGTCCTCTTGGCTGTGCAGCTCTGTGCTCCCGATTCACCAGCTGGACAGAGCGCCCGATTCCCTAAAACTCGACCGAAATCACGGACACTGGTGGAGTGCTTGCTATCCGTGGCACACACAGCCCTCTGTTGGCGGTTTGGCATACGGTTTGCGAGGCCTCTTGCAACCTCTTGTGCTTCGTCCGACCTGGCCGGCGGTAGTTGAAGCCTATATATGCATAGGTGCTGATGTACTTGCCGTTGTCCACCACTGAGGGTATAGCGTCGGAGATCATGTTGCCCCACTCTCTCTATCTCTCTCTCTCTCTCTCTCTATATATATATATAAATATCCATATATCTATCTCTCTCTTTTGCTAATATATATGCATGTGTGTACGTATATGTATATACATAGATAGATGGATTGAATGAACGTCTAGTCTGCATTGGACGTGCATACATGCGCGCAGCTTTAACCCGCCAAAAAGGCAATAACGCTGGCGACCCCGCTTGAGGTGGCGGTCGGGTATGCATTGAGCCGTCGAGTCGTGCAAGGTCTGCAAGTATGTGTCAATAACCATCATCACAGCAATATCAACGGTATTAGTGATAGAAAGCCATCGTCTATGTTGTGGCTGGTGTCGTCGTTGTTGTTGTTGGTGCTGTTGTTGTTGGTGCTGTTGGTGCTGTTGTTGTTGGTGCTGATTGTGTTGTTGTTGTTGCTGTTGTTGTTGGGATTGTAGTCTTGGCAGAAGCTGAACTTAAGTGTTGCTGTTAGCCGAGGCTGGTAACCAACCGATCAACATCTGTGGTAGATAAACACTGACTAATAGCTCGTTGTTGCCAAACTTCTCCGGACACGGCAGAATGGGTGCCGGATAGCTGTTAGATGTTGTTCTTATTAGATGGCGTTGTTGCGTGCTGTTGTTGTTCTTGCTGCTAAATGCAGCAGCTGCTGCTGCTGCTGCTATTGTTGTCGTTGTTATTGTTCTGCATGCGGCTGTTGTACTTTGTTCGGTTTCGGAATTGGCGCTTGCATATACGAGTCAGCTAGACAGACCTCAGGTTCATGACCTCGCAACTGACAGCCTTTGTCACAACGATGTCTTTGCTACCCCACGGGGGTGAACACGGACAACTTCGTCTACTTCGGCGTCACCTCCCGTGCTTTTCAAGCAAGCATTTCCTTTCTCTATTCACGCTCCATCTCTTGCTTAACATTTATTTTTTTACTTGGTCCATCATTATCGACGTAAACGCGTATTGCTCTGCTCAAAACGCTGTGCTCAACCGTCATATACGTACTTGCTCTCGATACGTCACAATACTACTCTTATATATATATATATATTTATATATTTTTTAATGGGACTGTCTTCTCTGGACGGCAAATGTATTTAAGTTCAATAATTCTTCATTGAGCCTGAAATTTCCATTATTACATAAATTCAAACAGTTATAGCTATTCAGGTAATTTTGCAAAACCAGGTTATCGCCCGTGTCTGCCAATATATATATATATATATATATATATATGTTTGTTGTATATATATATATATATATATATATATATGTTAACCCTAATATTTATAAATGTCACTTAGCAGTGTATCATTAAATCTATTGCGTTCTTTCGCAGCTTGATATCCCTTTGATCAGCAATTTTGCGTGATCAAGGTGATAAAGATTTGATACTTGGTGCTAAACTTCTAAAAGCAACTGGTTAAACTACAAACTACTGGTTCTTTGGGAACTTTTTTTTTCTCTTTATTGTAACAAATTTTCTACTAAAATGTATTATTTTATGAGCATTTGCACGGCATATATATATATATATATATATATATATACATACATACAATAAGAGATGTAGCATATGATTGCACTGATACGCACGTCTTACGCCATATATGAATGCACCTGGGACCACTCTAGAACTGAACGTACGCAGGTAGCTGTGCCAGCACGTCCGACACGCCCACCGCTGAGAGTTCGGGGACCGGCATGCTCCGTGGGCTCGAATAATCCCTTGACACAGAGCGCCGAAAAGCGCCCCTAATGTTGCAACACCGTTCTGCGTTCGTACAGCTGGTTATACAGTCGTTATGCCGGTGCGTCACTATTGCGAGGGTCAAATCCTGATCATCACTGCATAAAGTTCCGCAGATGCTTCGTTAAAAGGTGCAATCAGGGCCGACGGATGGGAGCGAACGAATCGGATGAAGGTGGCGTTTTTTTTCTCCCACAAGTGTGTTGTATATGAAGCTCGTTGCCATCGAACCTTCTGTTCTGTCCTGAGGACACCGAGAAAGAAGGACCGAAGTCGACCTTTGCTGCACGTTGATTCGCTCGCGTTGACTCATATTCGTGCTCGTATGTCGAATCAATCATCCTGAGTGGTTGTCAGCTGCACCCCCGACCAACGCTAGGAAAACAACATTGCAGCTCTTCTGCTGATCACGACAGTAAAGAGATACTCATACTGCTATAGTAGCTCTGGTATTGGTTGTAGTAGTAGTAAGAGTAGTAGTAGTAGTAATAGAAATAGTCCTGGTTGTTGTTGATGTGATTGGCGTTGCTGCGATTATTTGTCGTCGAAACAATGAAAGGTACTTTCATCGGTACTGCCAGTGATGCTCTTGTTGTTGTTGTTATTGTTTTTGTTGTTATTGTTTTACCAGCTGAGTTACACACTGAGGTGGTTGTTGTCGTCGCGTATTGATAGTGCTATGGGCTGGCCGTGTTCTCTGATGTACTGCGGTGAGAAGACGTAGAGCACCCAGGTGTGAATGCAGAATCAGCACCGATAGAGTCAGTGGCAGTCATAATCGTGACGCATAACAAGGCGTCGAACCGTAGACACCCCCCACCCTGCTGAAAAAAGCCACCTCTACAACAAAGTACGTTGGTGATAAGATAGCGTGTGTGAGAGCGGGCGAGACTGAGCCGAAAACCAACGAAGATTCCCAACAAAGATTTCCACCACAGCGTACGGTCGGTAGCAATCTGAAGCGGCGGCCAAAGTCAAGCCGCTCATTGTGGCGTTTCCCTTATTTCTTCCGCAGTTACTCCCGCCCGTCCGCATTCCCCGCAGGCTCATTGTCGACGTGATGAGCACGGGCTCGCGGGCTCGCTTATGGCGGTGTTCGTTCGCTGTTAGAGAGAGGCCGCCGACCCTCAGCCGGCGGGGTGCGGGCTTCATTTGGCTGTTTGTCGTCTCGGTTTCTCTCGTCCAGCACTCTCGCTACTACAATGATGACTACAGCTGCAACCACTACTTCTATATTACTACAGCTACTGCGATAGTGGACTAGAGACCCTGTATAGCTGGAACAAAAGGCCCAAGTGGGCGGTCGGGCAGGGGGTTGCAGGGGCCAAGGCTCAAGGCCCCAATCCCTGATAATAAATAGCCTGTGAAGATAAGATGCGTCCATGATGGTGATGATGATAGTGGCGATGAGTGCTGCTGCTGCTGATGATAATGATCAAGTCCGTAAAGATGCGATGCCTACCGCACAATGAGAGTGTGGCAATCAGGGCAAGCGAACGTTCCTCACACTGTTGTCACCGCCGCCGCTGTCAGCTTCGAAGTCTACTTCGACTTCGAGGTCTTTGTGAAGAGGGGGGTGCCCATGGTCATCATCGTTTTGTGGTGGCCGTTGCCGTTCCTGCTCTGTTCCATCATCTCGGAGGGATTGTGGTAGTGGTGGTTGTGGTGGTGGTGGTTATGATGATGATGATCCGTATCATTATCATCATCACCCCCAGCAGCACCACCACCACCGCCAACACAATCGTCCCATCCCTATAACTATCAGCACCATCCTCATCACCATGCTCGTCAAGTTAGTAAGCCAGAAGGCAACACCCTGCCCAAGTAGACAGCTTCGTACGAACGATTTGTTGGTTGCTGGGTTATGCTTCGATTGGTGGTGGTGGTGGTGGTCGCAGTGGTCGTCGTAGTGGCGGTAGTGCTGCGAAGTCGGCCATAGCGGGGGGGGGGGGAGTGGATGGGGCAGCAGGCCTAAGCAGCAGACCCCCGGGCTCGTACAATAATCGGCAAGACGACCGACGAATGTCAAGATCTAAACAAAGGGGACAACACAGTGGTAGCGGTCTAGCTAGCCGCAGACGACTGAGTACAAGCTGTTCTGCTCGGAGTAGGGAGCTACTAGGAACGGCGAGTAGGGGCGAATGGCGTCGTTCGCTCTCATAGAGAAAAAATAGGGCCGTGAAAAGACTGGCTATTCTTCCTTGTGTTGCCGCCATCGCCATTGCGATTGATGCTGCCACTGCTGTTGGAGTATGCGCCATGCCGCAAATGCTGGTTGTCCTAATCGCTCTCATTCTTTGTTTCTTGTTCTTCTTCTCCTCGTATTCTTCTTCTTTTGCTACTGCTATTCCTCTAGTCGTCCTAGATCTTCTCCTCTAAGCAACGACAGCCGTCAATGACATAGCCTGAACGCTCACGAGTACATCGAAATAAGGAGGACAGGCGGAACGAGGGGAAGTGGGATTTGCCACAAACACCGGCTACGAAGTCATCCTTTTAGTCATTGTTGTTGTTGATGTTGTTGTGAAGGTATGGGGGGAACCCTTTCGGCTTATCGGCGGGCCAATGATGGACCAACAGGAGAGGAGTGGACGAGCGCCTATTGGGACACGCCATGAAACACTCAGCACGTACTAGCAGTGTCTTAGTACTAGTCGATTATTACCACTTCTACGGCTACACTACTACCAACTGTTTCTAGGACGAGGACGCTGAAGACGAGTACGCCCCCCCCCTCCCTCCCAGCTGGCCTAACAAGCGGAGGAAGCATGGCGGAACGATCTTTGCCGTTATGGCTCTCTCCCGTTGATTGCCGCCGGTTTTTGCCTCTGAGTTACTTCTGTTTTTCTTTCTTCCTCTGCTCCCTCATTTTGCGAATCTCTCAGCAGCCGATGCGTACGGCCCTGAGTTCGATGCTACGGCCGTGACTTGTTACCTGGCAAGCTATGCGCTTAAGGAAAGTCAAGGCATACAAACAGAAATGGCACTCATTTATGCATGTCGACGGTCGATCATTGCGTTTACTAATAATACCAATACTATGAAGCTACAGGACAGAAGCGTTGTGAAAAGGCTCACAGGCCACCGCCCAAGAGCTCTCTGCCAAAAACAGAACCTCACGGATGCAAATCAGATGCAAAAGCTGCGCGGGTTTCCACTATGCCCGACAAAGATGGAAAACGGGTAATATATCATCGTCCGGTCTCCATCACACCCAAAAGGGGGCTGAGAATCAAACAAAGCAAGCAAAGATAATCTCAGGCGTCGTTTGGTGAAATACACTATAGATGAAACGTCAACGATGATCAGTTGACTTTATTAAGTCCTGAGACTGTTAAAGCTCCTATTATCCGAATGGCTTAAAACCACAAGAGCGCGCGCCAGGAAAAGCTTTCCTGGTTTCTGTTTTTAAAAGCTCTGATGTAAAAGCCCTTCCCACTTCTGCGCGGGTTGAAAGTAACGCCCGAAACGTCGCCACATTGACCAGTTAACGTTTACCCTATTCCATAGGCTTAAACAATCAAGACCAATAGTAAACTTAGTCATTTACCCCGTATATGGCGTGTGGCCAACGTGGACAAACGCTAAGCAGAGCGCTGCAAAGCTGCGTGCTCACTGAACACGCATGCACACGCTAAATGTTTCCACAATGTTGGGTATTAGGACGAGCAATCCAAATGAGATCCGGACGCTGACCAGTCGTCCCCGCAACCCGATTCTTATACAGGACGCAAATGTTCTCTACATCTGCTAGCGCCACTACATTCGCTAATGCAGCACAACATGATGGCCCCGCTGGACCCAATTACTGAAGACGAGCTTAGGTGAAAACTCTCTTCTTGAGAACATTGGCAAACCTTATATTGAGGTAATGCGTGGTCTTGCTATAGCACACTGCATACGTACGGAAAACCTTCTGACACTGGATCCAGTGTGTTCGTTTGTACTAGCCTCAGGGCCCGGAATAGATGGCATGACATCTATAGACATGCTACGTTTTTGTCTTTGCGACAAAGCCGCTGAAAAGACGAGTTCTGATGCAGTACGCTACAATCATTCGGCCCCAACACAGCAAAACAACTGCTTTGCGGCAAAGATGACTTCATACTACTTGTGAAATTCCTTGCATGCCATAATATGACACCGGTAAACTCTCATAACTCCACAGAACTTACAGACACACTCATCAATATTGAAACAGTTCTCTGCTATAGATAATTAGTGGTGATAGTCATCACATGTGATCCATGTTCTCAATAAACCGTTCGTCTGATTGCACTGCTTCCAGCAGTCGGAATTCAAAGCTGGTCCATCTGTGTATTGTTCATATATAAATTACGTGTTCCGTTTGTCCCTGTAGTTAAAGTACTTACTTCCTTCCAGCAAATGCCTGGCATGAGCTGCTAGAGTGACCCTTGCGGTGATGGAAGAATATAGAAAGGCGTGTTCGTGTTCGCGGGTTTCACCATAAACTCTGTAATCGAAGAGGCTTCCACGATCCTGACGTCGGCTGTTTATGCCGCTTATGTAACAAGCCGTGCCTTATCTACCATCTCGAAACCTGTCAGAGAACTATTTCTCTTGCGCAGTTAGCTCGATGATATTTATTACAATGATATATATATATATATATATATATATATATATATATATATACATACCATACATATGGTGCAATAAATAAATGATGATGGTAGAGTGACACTTACTGTGGCTTCCTTCGATTTAGGGAATAGTTCTGTAAACATGGGGTAGACAGCGGATCATACTGAGAGAGAAAGAGATAGAAAATAAGAGAAACCAACATAAATGCGCCGATCTTGTAGACAGCCTCATATCATTTCGTGCTAATGGCTATAAAATGACTCTATGGCTTATCGGCGGTGGCACAGCAATATTTATCCGGAATCTAGTGAGCAGAATGGAGGAAGCAACAGGAGTCAACAACGACGATCATTTGAGACAACGATTGTCTCTCCGTAGCTTCCATAGCTGACCCCATAGTACGAGCAAATAAGGTACTGTTGTTCAAACTGATCAAATGCGTTTAAAGCTCATAATTGTAATTTAAACATATTGAAGATAAAAGAAGATTTAATTAATAGCAATTATCATAAGAGAAGTAGTCTACTATTGCACATGACACGTTTTAGGCCATATACATATATATATATAACCTAGCGGAGATAGAACGGTATATATATATATATATATATATATATATATATATATTTATTTATTTTTCGTATGTTACATTATGTTTGTAGAACACATATTACAAGAGATTAGCTAAGCCAGTGTGCCTAGCGGGTATGTATTGTGACTATCACGTGTCCGCCTCGTCTAGGCTAGGCCGAGACCACTTCAGAAGTGTGCCCCGAACGGAGGCCGCGTTTCCACGTTGTATGTCGAGATCCAGACGTTGTTTAAAAAAGGACGACGATCTGTTATCACCGGTTGACTGATCTAACAAAGTGCCGACTTTGCGGATCAGCTGTCTGGTCCGAACACCAGGACCACCCATGGTCTCAAACGCAAGTGGCCAGAATTCGTGGGGATACCCAATTGATGAGTATTTTCTTAGCTTGCTGGTCTCCGCAAGGTGGGCTGCATAACCGGCTTCGGATGCGCCGCCACCGACCATAGAAGGTGCTAAGGAGTCGGTAACGGTTGCATCCCAAACCAGCATTTTGCCTTGCTCGAATGGTGTAAGTGTCATCCCGTCTGGACGCCTGCCGGCTTCCACGCAGAGGCCCGGGGGTTCGAGGATGCACGGACGACCGCATGATCTGAGGGCTCTGCTGAAGGTCTCATTGATAGCGGCATGTCGAGGGCGTCGGCCTGCGCTGATGATACACGAGAGGCCGTGATGTCCCAGTTTGTCGACGGGGTGACCACATTGACACCGATGGGGGCTAACCAGGTCTGTCCCCAGTCGTAGGCCTACTGCTATACGAATCGTCTCGTCGTCAAGAAGGGTGCCTATGGGTGCACTGGGAAGCGCGTGTAACCAGGCGCCTAGCGGATATATTATACGACATAATTAGCCTCTGAGTGCGAGAAAATTGCTTCTATATGCTATTTTGTCTTTTTTCCGATAACTTATCGCGAATGCATCTGCTTATGATCATTGTGGGCAGTGATAGTGGGGCGAAAGGCTCGAAACAAGTGCACAGCGAACCTCAAGATGGATCCGAGCATAACTGGAGAGCAGCACGGAAACCCCGACCAGCCAGCAACAAACCCGAATAAAAACCCCAGAACTGTACCTGCCATCGTGAGTTCGCACCGGCGCAGCCTGTGCAGTATCGACTTGTTCCAAGGCAGCGCTTGGACTAGCGACAAGAGCAGGCTCGACATCACCTGAAGTAACACCAGCGTAGCTAGTCGGCACACAGGTAGAATTCATCCAACGGATCGGCACAGAAACACAGCTGATCGCAAGAGTTTGGGCGTTCTCGGAGCAGTCAAGCAGTCAATAGAGGAGCGACTATGCTGTCGATGGAAGCCCGCATGGCGTAATTATTACAGAGGGTGTGAACTGTGTCAAATGATCTGTCCATCTGTAGTGCGGAACAGCTGAACAACAGCTAACGAGCTAACGACCCGGCGCCGCGCTGTGCAACTGTCGAGTGTGCACGCAGTGCACGCAAAGCTAGGCCGGTGCGGAATAAAGCAATAGAGCATGCGGAACGCGAAGACGCAATTGTCTTTAACATGATGTGTGGTGGCTACTCAATAGAGCACGTACTCGATAACGTGAATTTACCGCGTTCGTGCATAAGAGGTCAACCAACCAATAACTTGCAGCAACAACGCAGCACTCAGACGGTGCATATGGATATGGACGTGTATAGCAGGATGAAGGATGAATGCCAAGTAACACAAATGCTCGACCAGCACGGACGACAACTACAGTGTCGAGTCAAGTGCGTGCGCTTGTTGAGACAATACGATCTTGCAATACTGACGGCTGACAAAGTATTGCAAAATCGTATTGCCCAATCTGCCCTACTGCCACCACCGAAGTCCAAAGCGACCCGTCCACGACCCGTCTACAAAACCAGCCATTATTGGCCGCGCGGCGGAGGCACGTGCAGCATGCATCAATACACCCGTCTACCACAGCAGCTCGCTCTGTACGAACTTAAAGCGGCTCTGCTGATTCTAACTTAGCGTCCGAGGACAAATTAAGAATAGTTTAGTGAAACTAAGAAGGCTCTTGCTAATAATAATTGAGACTTCTGCCCACATCAGAAGTGAGTGGAGTGAACCTTCTAGTGCCCACGGAGACGTAACCCCTGACACCCAATGCTCTCCAACGATACGCATCACAGCAGACCTTTACATTAGCTTACTAGGTGGCGTAAAGCTTATCATGAAAGGTATTCATGGTAGAATACAATTATTCGTATATATATATATATATTTATATATATAAGGCACACACGGGCGACAGTATTTTCTGCAAAATGCCCTTAAATGTTACAATTGTTTGAAATTTGTAATCATGCAAATTTTAAGCTCAATGATGAATTACTGAATTAAATCATGTTGCCGTCTGTAGAAGACGGTTCCATAACAAAATAATGTTGTGTTTCTTGTCAACCGTTAGCTCCTATTCCTAGCGTTGTTGTTTCGAATTGCCGTACATTCTGCACCAAGGGAAGAAAACACAAGCACTTTGCCTCACTTAGTTAGGTACCGTCTCTCTGATGGTTGACTGTGTAGTCTTTATTGCTGCAATGACGATAGATAAATAGTGTTCGTACGTTTGAGCTCATTCAATGATGTCTGTTGAGTTTAGCGGCTCAAATTGAATGCCACGGCCGCTAGTTGCCCGCGCAAATGAATGCATTTCAAATAAAGGTACTCAGAATATTAGCGTTTCAAGCTGACCTTTAACCAAGTTTAACGTTCACGGGACTGCTTTTTGCATTGGTTCATGAACGGATCCCCATAAATACAAATGTGCAACGGCGGGGCTCGAATGAACGAATCTATGTGGGTTCTCCCGTCGCGAGAGGCGCAGGCGAATGCACCACGCTACCGGGCTCGACAAAGGTTGTCAGCAACGACGACACATACGGATATAGACACTATTATATAAATGCAGTATATATATATATATATATATATATATATATATATATATATATAATATAACTAAGCTGTATTTTGCGTGGTATAGAGAAAAAGAGAATAGTTTCAAGTAATCTCTATTTGTAAAGACTGCAGCTGTACGGAATACGTTCAAGCCTGTTGAGCGACTGATGAAGTGTGTTCAAAAAAAACAGATCGTGAACGCTTCATAGTTGTAGCAGAAGACATAGAAAGAAGACAAAACCTGACGTCCGACGTGAGGACGTTCGAGACGGTCTGTGAGACAATATCGGATTTGGGCTTCTGGGTAACGAATGATTCGAATTCGCCAACCTTTGAAGGGGAAATAGTGAATCGACCAGTGATGTGTTTGCAACCAGCAAATAGGAAAAGTACGTGCATTTCTTGACAGGGTACTACCAAATGAGGGTAGATATGATTTAGAAGCCTATACGCACATACAACTAGATGTCACTATTCATCACGAACGTCACCAGAGGCGAACCCTTGTGTCAAGTTCTCTCAAAAGAGATCACGCGCAACAAGTTATCATGCGCCTCGCCGCCGATCCAAACGAACGAAATGTCGACGGCTATTGACTAACGCATTTAAATTCTAGTCATGTTCTGTAGATAGCGAGCGATTCGACTTTTAGAATATCCTTAGTACGCACTACACAATTCCAAGGACCCTGCCGACACCCACAGTAGGCAGATCGCAGAAGGAAACACAGTGGATAGTCAAGCTGAAAGCACACTTTGCCGGGAAGTGGCATAATCCATAAGACGACTCCCGAGAAACGAATCTCTCGGGCCGGACGGCATCTGAGACGAGAGACACCTGCAGCGGCCAGCGGTAGCAGTTGTGCCTCACTGAACGGCCATATTTTCGATGCTATCATATCGGCAAACTGCACGCAGTGTAGAGACAGTGCATTATGCCGCTTATTCCAAATGACAAAGCAGCAATGACTAAACCTAATTCTTGACCATCACCAAAATCAATGCATCACCAAAAAAAAACTGCGCATATAAATTCCTAACAGTTGTGGACCTTCGTAACTTGTTTGTCTCGAAACCAAAAGGCTTCTCATAAGCTAGTCGAGATTGGGGTCGCAGTGCGGGTGTCCTAATAACGAAGTGAAGGACGTACTACACAGCCATCAAGTCGTTCGTTTCGAGAAGACAATAGCAGAACACCCATGTACAGGACAAATAATCGGCTTCCAACTATGTAGCCGGAAGCTAGCTGTCATCGGGTCGACGCAGGAGCGAGTTGGTTACATGATACAGCTGTACTGCGAGACTGCCTGAAATGGTCAGCGCACCGCGGTCTACACAAGGAGCTGGACGACGAGGCGAGCAATTCGCCCGCTACAGCGGACGGACGCACGACACGCACACGGCTAGGCTGTCTAATCGCACTGTGGCGTGACATCCTACGTCCTCTCGAGTGAAAGAGCCACATCAAGCGGCTCCTGGCTACCTGGCCACGGGGACTCCACCTTTAACTAACCACCCACAGCCATTAACGACAGCCAACAACAACAATAGCAAAATCACCCGCTATGGCGGTGGCAAGAACAGCAGCAACAACGATAACAAGAGTAACAACAACGACAACAACAGTAACAACAACAACAGCAGCAGCAACAGCGCCACTAGCAACAACAACACAACAACAACAACAACAACAACAACAACAACAACAACAACAACAACGATAGCAAGAGTAACAACAACAACACTAATAGGAATAACAACAACGACAATAACAACATAGTTGATTCGGCACAACAAAGTGCATTTATGTAGTCTTGCGTTTTTCTCTCTTTTCCGGCGTTCCACTTCAAAAAGTAACAGCTGAATTTAAAGAACAATAAAATGTATCAAATACAGTAGTAAAACAATATCCCGCTTGATTGTACGTAAGCCTGAAGCGTATAGCCGTAGTAAAAACATGGACCTAGTCCATCTTAGTGCAGGAGTTTATCGAGAAACCACAGCAGCTTAGAAGCCGACAAATCTTATTATTAACAATCTATTGGACAAAATCGCACACCACGTCATTATCCTAAGCGCATCATCAAGAAGCTTCTCATTAGGTTCGATAGATCACTTTCCGATAACCGATCCGATAGCCATAAAATCGTGAACCATATATCAATTGATTCCATCAATATCATACATCACAGATTAAGCTAGCTACTATCATTGACAGCACGCACGAAAAAGACTAACTATGGCAACAAATATGCTTGGAATATGTCTTGTAGAGTTTCTATAAACTAAAACAAGCGGGAAACAGATCTCCGAGGGTCCGCTTGAGATTTTAAAAGCGGGCCCTAGGTTAACAACACGTATCGAGTACAGGCTATCAACTGGATTGTCTCCTTTGGAGGAGGCAATTAGTAACAGACAAATCATCAGCCGAGAACATGGCTTGCAGCGCATCATTCTGGACTATCCTAGGTTTATGGGCCCGTTCCCTACCCTAGTCCATCCCCTACTAGAATGCAATGAGAAAGTGGCATACAAAGTCTAGTGGTAGACACTGTATTGTCGAAACAGTAGAAATTACTGGGTATTTTTGGCGTTAGCAACTAGTTCAAAATTAATAAAAATATTAATGGACTTTTTCACTACCGCTAGTGATCTGCATAATGTGCGTTGATCAACATTCAAGCTGCCAGGCGCTATAGCCGTGCCAATTTTTTCCATCTGAGTTCTTCGAGGAATAAAATGCAGAGGGACCTGAATCATGATCGGCCCGAGCAACGAGCCCCGAGAAGGGTAATGGAGACCAATCGACCGTGCAAATGAACGGCCCGCATGCTCAAGCATCTGATAAAGGAAAGAGTGATTGAAACATGTAGTAGCAGTGAGAAGGCAGTCGTAGTAATTCTGACACTACATTTCAACTTCAGCACATCGTCGACGGGAGAGGTTGCTCCGCATTATACAGGTATCACCTGCAGTCTACGTTGGGCTGTTTTTACGCCGTAAACCCACAGGGCACAACAGCGTACAGAGGTTGATGTCCTGCTTGGGTTCTATAGGTTGAATCGTGTGTCGACGCGAGCCGGCGCTTTAAAGAATTGTTCTGCCGTTTGTACGCCCAGCGATGGATCTGGCGAATGCGATTGCCAATATTAGTGCCAGATAATGACAAATAACATTATATATATATATATATATATATAGGCAAAGCTCCGTTTCCCTAAATGAGAAATTAAATTTAAGCCCGCCTAAATAGACGCTGCCTGTTTACGGAGCATGACCGTGACCCCGGAATCACAAATGTCTTCCTTCAGTGAAATCGACTTTGACTGTGGACCGTCGGTGGAAGCAGCTGCGCCGTCGTGGGTGGCTTGGCAATTGACGGTTTGTGGGTGGCAAACGGTCGAACTGGCTCTGCCACAAAAAAACAGCTTGATGTGTTGTTGAGGGCTATTGGCCTACGATCGCCGGATTGGCCGATTTGCAGCTGCCACGCCGGCACTCGTTGACTTACCGAGTCACAATTCATGTCGCCCAACTCGCTGGTTGCAATGGCAGTTGTAGTCCGTGGCACGGGCACGTTGAGGGAAGTAGAAAAGAAGAAGATGGGGCGAGGTGGGCCAGTACAAGGCGCTTATTTGACCTCGGGAGCTCTCAGAGGAAACTCATCCTCGATCTGTGTTGGCTGACGGCGAGACAACGGGATTCCAACGATCGGCGACAACGGCAAGCAGGTCCACACCGCAATTAATGCAGTGTGCTGTATGGCCGAGATCAGCAGCTCGTGTTTGGCGATGACATCAACAATAACGACAAGTCGATAACCTCGATAAAGAGATTCGCCCTATAAACGATGCAACGACGCACATTTCGATAAAAAAGATTCGTCCCTATAAGCGATTCAACGACGCACATTTCGATGAGGTGATTCGCCCTATAAGCGATACGGTAATGCGTGTTTCGATAAAGTGTCACGACTATGACATTGAACGTCGGATCTACCCACAGGTTTGCGTTCGACGTTATTCTGTGTTGATCAGTGCATCTATGAAAACTTAATGAAAATATCAACGTTTTAAGCGTGTTATAGTTGTATTGTAGACTAGTTGATGTCGATTCGTTACTGTTCTCCTGAGTAATCGCGTAGTAGACGTTTTTGTTGTTAGTTGGCTTTTCTTGCTTCTTTGTTTTGTCGTTGTAGTGTTGTAGGCGCAGCCGCCGTGGTCCTTGATTCACAGTTTAAACTCCAAGTGTCAGTTCTTGTGTCGTCATTACGGTGTACACTTAATATAGCGCCCGTTGAAAAGTCTTGACGAAATCAAGCCGACAGCACGCAAGGCCATCGTTAGGTCGACAAAAAGTTCTCCTGGCCCCACAAACGATTGTCACCACCCATACACAAGTACAGACACACTCACATCTAAAGTACGTGTGTCTGTACTTTAGACAGACACACGTCTGTCTAAGTGACACTTGTATGGATAACTTGGATTACAAGTATGAAGACACATTCATACTTGTAATCCAAGTTATCCATACAAGTGCAGCAACATATACGTACCTACGTGTATTTATATATATATATATATATATATATAAATATAAATATAAATATAATATAAATATATAATATATATATATATATATATATATATATATATATATATATATATATATATATATATATATATATTGAATGTGTTAAGAACGCGTAGTACGTGGGGAGGAACGGACGGGCGCAAAGCCTTTTCTCCATTATGCTGTCAGGGTGTTGGCGATAGCACCGAGTAGTCGTCGGGTCGTAGCAACCCCAGCAGCAGCAGCAGCAGTAGCCAACGTTAGCTGTTCGATAGATCAGCAGATGACAGGTCGGGTAAGCGTTTTCGTTGTCGCTGTACTAGTTAGTAATAGTACTA
Organism: Dermanyssus gallinae; assembly: GCA_003439945.1. Taxonomy (NCBI): domain Eukaryota; kingdom Metazoa; phylum Arthropoda; class Arachnida; order Mesostigmata; family Dermanyssidae; genus Dermanyssus; species Dermanyssus gallinae. The sequence continues at coordinate 40,420 of QVRM01006398.1, forward strand.
GACATAAAAGCAGCGGCCCGGCCGGCGAAAATCGTTTCCTCGTTTTAAAATAAAGACGAGGGGTGATATGACGCTTTTCTTGTCTACATACGTCCATGTCTATGGCCGGCGATCTAGTTATCCGTCTAGACAGCTCGAAGCTGATGATTCATAGGCAAGGCAAAGCTTGACAATGATGACGCACGTACGCATGGCGACGATCACGGAAGCTACTGGAAGGTGAATCTGGAAAATTCGCATAGCATCGTCTAACCAGCCGGAGCCAGCGGCTGTACATGCTATACCGCCATTACTAATACGAAAACAACTGTTGCTGTTGTTATTGTTGTTGCTACTGCTGCTGGCTCTACTGTTGTGTGCAGTCTCACAAGCATGATCCCCAAAAACGAAAAGAGGAACAAGATGACCGTGCACCAGACTGAGTGCAGTCTCACAAGCATGACCCCAAAAACGAAAAGGAGAACAAGATGACCGTGCACCAGACTGAGTGCGTTGAACATCGGCGCAAATTCCCAAAATGGGTCCGCACGCCCGCGGAATTGTTTGTTGCCAACGGTCCGCCATTGTCCACCTGGGCCATAGGAGGCAAAGAAAGGCCTCTCGGTAAGAAGCAAAGCTGACACAGCCTGTAGGCTAGGTAGATAGACACATGGCCCAGAAATCATATATATATATATATATATATATATATATATATATATATATATATATATATATATATATATATATATTTATATGTATATGACTTCAATAGCGACCTTCAAAACAGAAATCTCTCCCGCGCGCCTGACGCATTCCATCTCTTTTGCAAAATGTGGTGGTCCTCATACATCGTGGTTCGTCTGATCCTCGAAAGAACCAATTATCCCTGTGCGTGCATAGTATCCATCACTGCAACTAAGTTTTCCTCTTTAGATATTCAAGCAAAAGCCAGCAAAAAAATTATATATATATATACTTGCTAACAACAACTTTCATTGTATATACTTTGACCAACAGAATGTCTTTGATAGCGTCAAACATAGACTTGTCGTTCTAGCTAAGTTTACAGATTTGTAAGTAGCACAACCGGTTGTTGCGAACAAAATGCGCGGAAGCTCTATGTAAGCCACGACCGACACCATCTGACGTCCCGACAGGGCAGCTGCATCCCTGTACACAATATTCGTTTTAGTCATAGAATGTTATACTTCGTCGAGCGCTAGATACCCTTTGTACGCTAAGGAATTAAGAATAGATTCTCCCGTGGACTCTCGCTCAGCAAATACTGCGCTGCAGTCGTTATAGACGGCATCAGCCGCTAGTGAAGTGAAAATTGAATGGAGTTTTCCGTTCCAAAAAGTCTCGTCCTGAAACATGGCTCTCCCAATCCAGAATATCAGCTAAGCGAATAAACACTGCCCACCGCAAATATTGCGTCGGACTTAGGTGTCGCGATGGATCTTACGTTTTCTCCACATATTAAAGATGAAGTCAAAACTACGATTGTACCTGTGTACATGTGTATATGGATAATCGCATAACGAAGCAGCTGCGCCCCACCCTTTATATATATATATATATATATATATATATATAGGGATACAAAAAAGTTTTTTCAGTTTTGTCCGTAAAGAATCATTATAAAATTCGGCAAAAAAAATGTTTGTAGACCCAATATATATATATATATATATATATATATATATATATATATATATATATATATATATATTCTATATTTTGTTTCCCCTATATATATAGGAGAAACAAAATATAAAATGTGACGAACATATGACGTTGGTGACGTTATGATGTGACGTAATATTTCTTATTCTCGATTGCTTTTCTTTACGAGGGTTTAAACATTGCAAAACTCAAGTTACCTCAGTAAGGCAGAATTGTCGGCCGGACTTCTACGTAACTGACAGTTGACAAACCATATGACATGAGTTGTTTATTTTATGCCATATAGTTTATATACCACCTATAACTGTTGTCACCGAAACTACTGGCTTTTGTAGAAAACCTGTGACGTGCGACTGTCATTACATATAGAAGCCTACGTTTTCGTATATCCGTTTTGACTCGATTATCAATACAAGCCCGTGACGTGCCTCAACATGACTGAGTTTAAGGTTTTCTTGGTAAACCACGGCCAACGCTAGATGGATCAAGCGAGACGAGAACGGCGTCGAAATGTGTAAAGCGTCAAACAAACCCCACAGATACACCAGTTTTCTTTGAAAGTGGCTATAAACACCACAAGCTGTTTCTTCGACTGATAGTAACGTTAAAGCAATAGTGATAATAGACAAACGGCGAGTTCCCTCGGCTATCTTTCTATCTATCTATCCAACGTGACTTAAGGGCGCCCTCGAGCCTGTTTACGCTGTCGCGTTACGCTGCTGACGCCTTTGAGATGACACCGGCCGGCCGCCCAGCCGAACGTACCGTATCGGCTTGAGCCACATCAAAGACACTACCGAGTTCTGATCGGCCTCACATCTCGATTTAGGTGGGAAATTTCCTCGCCGTTGATGAACCTGTCAATGGGGGGGCCCTTTCGTGAATGGCGGTGACGAAGCGGCTCTGGCTTGACGGGCAGAACACCTAATGAGTTCAACTATTCATGGCCACAGCTTCATACACGTTGATACTATCAACCGCTTCGGAAAGACTATGCTGTAATTCCAGGAGGTCAGGAGCCGCTTAGGTCGTAGGCGATGGATAGCTCTAGCCTTCCTTTCGTCCCTTCCTCCCTTCCTCCCTCCCTCTTTGATCCGCCGAGCTCGACTAGGGGTCCGAGTAAATCTCATCGCGTCGACTTGACGGCTTGACGGTATCGACGTATAAGGTCAAACTCGAGCATAACCTTTGGCCCTTTTGGGTTTATAGTGGCCTCCTACATAAAGCTGCGTCTACTTTTGGATAGCTTCTGTTATTCAGCCCCCGCTCGCGATTTCGCGCAAGTCGTGTGCTGCCAAAAGTTGCCGGCCGACTCGTCCGAATAGTCGTTTCGATAAAATGCGGAGCGGGGGCGAAACATGCGTTTACCGCAAGTGGACTTAGCAGACGAGATAACGTTCTGGAATACGCGTAGACGCTCCGATAAGGCGTATCTTACCATTCCAAGGTGAATAGCCTGTTTAGAGCGTATATGCATAGAGTGCATTCCTACGCGGTGGCCAAATATTCCTTGGCCATCAAAGTCTTGAAAAGTCTAAAGTGATGCCGGCCCCGTTTGTTCGATACGTTCAGCCGTAAACCTGAAATATCTAAGCGCCTTGGTAGACGGCTGCATTCATCGATAATCTCTCCTCGCTCGTTTCACGCTATTAGTATTGCTAGCCCATTCAGTTAAATTGCTAATTTAAACAGCATTATTTTTTTTGTATTAGTTTAGTATTTTAATCTTCCAAAAACCACTAAACCACCAATTGTTAACCCAAGTCAGGCTTGCTTTGTGCTGCATTTTGTGCAGCCTGCCACCCATTTCGCATACAGGTGACATTGCTTGTTGGTGAACACCAGCCTCACCTCCTCACCGCAAGTGATAACGGTGTGCGAGACACAGAACGAAAACAGGCCGACGTCTCCCCGTAGATCTTTTCGGTGATAGATACTATTTAATTGCAGGCAGTACTAGGCAAAATCTATACAAGAGACGAGAATCCGTCGCTGCTTGCTCGCTGTGTCGAAAGTATATATTCGTATATTCAGTCATTAATGTTGCAACTCATCTTCAGCGGGCAGACTCAAGCCATATTAAATGACATCGCGTCTACACCCAACGGTCGTTTACACAAGAATAAAGGAAGTTGAGCACAAGTGTAGCTTAACCTCAGACGTTTTGCCACCGACGCTTTTTGCCGAACCTGCGTGCGTGATGGCCAAACCACTGGTACTGGTGTTTACACGTAGCTTTGAAGATGGTAAGGTGTCCTCATTGCCTTCACTCAATTTCGCTGCTTGAAGAATGCGGGGATGACCAGGACAAGGCACGCCTTCTAGCTGTCACTCGCCCAGGAGCAAGCGACTGGTTGCATGCACTACCCACTGACTCACTGGGTGCCCGCCTTGATGACCAATCCACCCGGATATGCGTTGGCTTGAGATTGGGGGCTGATTTGGTTGAGCCACACAGATGCTCTTGTGGCGAGCCCGTCGGGCGACTCGCCAGACACGGCCTGTTTTGCGCTCACGCAGCGGGCGGGCGCCCAAGACACACTGCCCTCAATGAAATGCTTGCAAGATCGTTGCGGAGGGCGGGGATTCCCTGTGTCCTGGAACCACCTGGGCTTTCAAGAGACGACGGTAAGCGCCCCGACGGTATGACTTTGATACCCTTCTATAAGGGTCGTTGCCTGGTGTGGGATGCGACGGTGACCGACTCTCTGACCCCTTCCCTTGTCGGTCCCGGCGCGTCCCGCCCGGGGACTGCCGTTTCGCGAGCTGAGACCTCAAAGATAAGAAAGTATGCGGACCTAAATTGGGCGCACCACTTTTCGCCATTCGCGTTCGAAACGATGGGTGGCCCTGGGCCCCTCACGGTAACATTGATCTCTCTGGTTGGCGACGCATTACGGCAGGCGACGATGGACAAGAGGGCGCACGCCTTCTTCTCCCAGCCACTGTCCCTGGAGATCCAAAGAGGTAACGCGACCTCAGTACTCGGAACTATGAGAGACTGGATGGAGTCGGACCTTCGCGCCAGGGGGGCGGGCAGGACTTCCTCACGGGCATGAGCGATAGAGCAGCTACGGCGCGCAGAAGGAGCAACTAGGTCGACGAGCAGCAACGCCATGAAGCATTATATATATTTTTCTAAATTATAATAAAACAACCTTCACTCAATTGTGGCATCACTATTTACAAAAAAATTGAGAAAACTTTCGTAGGGCTACCGTTCTGTTGCGTAAAAACCAATAACGTGTTTTATAATAGAAAACATTGTGATGGACGCAATACTCCCGTTTTTCAACGGTATAATCTGTCCGCGACAACATGAATTCCAATCTTTCATGACGCTCAACTGCTACACAGCTACTCAAACTTGTTTATGATTGCCCTGGCACGTAACAGAAATGTACGCGCCCCTTCACTTCACATACTTCGGTTTCTCCCGTGCATGCGATCGGATTGACAGACGGTTTTTTACTAATAAAGATAGAAGGCTTTTACATTAGGCCCCGCAATTTTAACATGTGTCGTTCATATCTAGTTGACTGACAATTTGTTGTCAAGGTTGGGAATAGCTGTCGTCAGTCCGGAGTACGGCACGGCTGCTGCCTAGGCCCAATTGTGTACACAATATTTGCTCTTGACTTAGGTGTTTGAAACTGCGTTTACACTATAAAATATCTGCTAACAATCTTAAGATTTATAAGTAGATTTGCAATAAGAACGGCAGAGCAGAAATCCAATCTCTGCTTCTAAATGTGCAGTTTTAAAATCGAAACACGACAACGCGTTCTACCTCAATAATCAACCTATTTCTCAAGTCGGCCATTATAAAGACTTGGGTATCACCTTCGATCCCGGCGTAAAATTTTGAACGCATATAGCTGAAACAGCACGATTTGGGTCGCGCCTGTGCGATTTCATAAGACGCGATTACACTGTACGTTGTATCAAGCTAGATTACGCCCGTATTTTGCCAAACTGGATGTATTGCGCCTATATTCGGATTCGCCTTCACGCGATAAGGACAGTTCATGATTTCAGCGGCTGCAGAACCGCTTTTTAGCTGCCGGGTTGCTCGTTTCTGCAATACATCCAGACGCCAAGTGATACGTCCCCACCGTCTCCAAGATTCGGCAAAAATAAATCGATTTTAGAAGTTTGAAATATCTTGTACGACACGACAACATATCTGTCCACTATTTTATTGTGATACTCTTCGGAGCGCAGTCCTCTTGTCGACCACGAGGATTACGCTAGATTCACCCACCCAGGGGGGGGGGGGCAAATACCAATTTTATTGTCGACCCGCTGTTGGCTCGTCGTCACGTTTGCGGCCGGACAGGGGGGCGGAAAGCGATTTTAGATCGTAGCCAGTATTGCTTGAAGACTTGCGTTTTTCTATTTGATGTTCTATAAGATTTTCCATTAAAACTTTCGTATTTGCTATCTGCAACATCGACAACGTCGTGCCGTAATAAACGGAACACAACACTTTTTTTAGTTGCAGCTATAGTCATCACCGCCCGCTGTAGTATTATTCCTTGGCAGTCACCGTACAGTTCATTGGTTTCTCAAATGCAAACACCCTGGATGTACGATAGATCGGTTAGTCGGCCGTGCGCTACGAATGCTATGCGCGTCAAATGCGAAGATCAGTTCAACGTGCCTATAAACGTCAAGATCGCTTGAACGTTGGAGTTTACTCTCCAGTCGCCCTGTTCGAATGTTTTAAGCTGTAGCCAACTCTAGCATTGCGCAGCAAGCGGCATTTGAGCAGAACTAAACGTCGATAGGTGAAGGGACATCAGGTAGCTCTGGTGGACGGTGTCGTGACAATAACACCTTGTCTATGTGGCCAATTAATTACGTGTTTTCCATTCGAATGCTATTGCCGGGCAGATTCTCACTCCAGCCTATTATTGCTTTTTCTCGTTTATCGTGTATAGGCGCACGTGTGCTGAGCATAGCAAACACATCTGGTACTGCAATAGTGGTAACATTTGCATCCTCTTGTCTTTCTCTTGGCATGGGCGTTTTGCTCACGACCTCTTGTTAGAAGCCCCTCTTTTGGTGTCCTAGGGCAGAGGCATGTGTCCTGCCTATATGCATACTATGTCCCTTTCCTTGGTGCATCTCTCGCTCAAACGGCTACACTATTGGGCAGTAGCGTCACGCGGCCGTCACCTGTAGGTCACACGGTAAACTTTGTCGTTGCTCGCTCTTGTCGGTACATCGAGGATGTGCTGATTTACTTATCCGTGTATAAATATATATATATATATATATATATATATATATATAAATATATATATATATATATATATATATATATATTATATATATATATATATATATATACCACATGTGCAAGTGCATGTACAAAAATACGAGTATATTTGCGCCTGATTGCCTGCCTGTCTATGGCTTCGATGAGATCGAGCAAAACAACCGGACTCAAAATTGACCACCCAAAGACAACAACCAAGACACCAGAGGGAATCTCGTGCTTAACCAAAGAGAAAGCTTCTCTCCTTCATTCGTAAAGCAGTGGCAACGTGCAGCGAACGGTGTACACGCGAAGATCTGCGCCGAAAAGGCTTCGCGTCGCTGCATCGTCGTCGTCGGAGTGTGCGTCCGCTGGGACGCCGAATGAGATCGAACGCAGTCGACTGTGTTGGAAGCGGTTCGCGCAACCAACGAGTGCCGGAAAATGACTTCCGCATCGTGTCTTGCAGTCTGCAAGTTTCCTGTGCGGGTTTTTCCTTCTCGGCGACGATGACGACGACGACAACGACGACAAGATTTTCTTCTCCTTCGCTGTCGATGAACTAGCTCGAGCTCGAGTTCGAACCGTGTGAGATCGGGGGCTGCTCTGCCGCGACCGCCTCGGGCCGAGTCGTCAGTCGACCGAGCTTCCGGAATGTCGGCAATTCCGACCGCTTCCCGCTGAGCTCGTGGCGTTCAGCGTCGACGGTGAGAAATGCCGCAGCCCGCAATCAATATCTTGATGGAAATGGCAGGAACAGCAGCAGCAGCAGCAGCCGTCTACGACCATCATTCATGGATGAACCTGGCGACGGCGTCACGCCCTGGAACGCGCCCCGCGTGCACAGGTTTCGCCCCGCCGGAGTCGCAGCCAATGAATGAATGGCATAGATTCGTTTTAATGAGAATACTCGCGAGTACACCAGGTGTACCGCGCATCATTTATACCAGTTTAGCTGACATCGGCAAATCGCCAAAGAGTATTGATTTCAAAGAAAAATCTGTGCTGGTGTCGTGTCGTCGGGGCTTTCTATGTGTTAAGATCGCCCGCCTTCACCACTACCTCATCTAACTGGCACATATATATATATATATATATATATATGCTATTTGTTTGATGTGAATGATACACATATCCAGAGATAAATACTTGTCTACGAAAGCTCATTTGATATACAGCAAAGTATATATATATATATATATATATACGACGAGAACAAGCCTTGTTTTAGACTTTCTCTACTAGCGGCCGACGACGCTGTCGTATAAGTATTTATATACGTATTGTCATTTTAATTTGTATACGTATACATTCGCGTGACGTAATTGTGATGCAGTTTCACTCACATCGTGTATCTAAGCGTATAGGTGCACTCGTTCGCTCGCCCTTTGGAAAGTCCAGCATGGTCTACGTAATACTTTATATGTACATTTCCGATGTGCGGTCTGTAGCATCAGTCCGCAGAATACCCTGTGGGCAGTCGAGCTAGCGGGCCAGAGGAAGCGAGCTTCCGAGCGACTGTCCCGAAAGTGGCTGCAAGTTGTACTGCAAGCCGCTTTAGTGCCCTTAATATCCCAATAACTGCATCTGATAGAGTAAAGACAGATTGTTGTCTGATGATTATTTTGAATACTAGTATTGTCATATATATATATATATATATATATATATATTGTTACTATTCTCCAATCTAGAACAACACATTTCCAAAAATTTCGATTTACATAGCACTATACATAGCAAACATAATGTACTGCAGTTAAGCGACACATTATATTCGCGCCAATACCAAATCTCGTTTGTCGAATAATTCGAATAATATAGTGGAGCCGACAGGAACATTCTGCACATTTCCCTGTTTCCCATGTCGAATATCGTTGCTTTCATTTGACGGCAGTTAAATATAGTACTATATATTAATCGCAATCATATTAAGTATTCCAAGTGAGATTTTAAAGCGTAGCTGATAGAGGTGGGGCAATTTCAATTGGTACCTGTTTCACGTGCGACGCACTAGGTCCTGGTATCACGGGACGCAGCAGCAGCAGCGGCCAGCCAGTGACACCGCCTTACGAATACCTACCTATTCTACAGGGTCTATGCCTATCGATTCGGCGCCTTGTCTCTGCACGGAACTCTCTGAGTTATCTCCAATGGCCAACATTAGCGCAAATCTGCTCTAATACTGCGCTTGTAGAGATTGTGCGTATACTTATTTTAGTATTTGTTTTATTAAGGCCATTTGTACTACGAACAGCGTCTGTTGTTACAGTTGTGGTCGCCGTGTGTGTCGCCCACGCCCATTGTACATTGGTGTTTTTGCCTCAGTCCGTAAACATACAGGTTAGCGATCAAACACCGCCTGAGTCGACACAATCGATGATGCGGTTGAGAGAGCAACGTCTCCTGACCCCCCCCCCCCCCCCCGTTGGTCGACGGGCTTCAAGGTCGACGTGACGCCTAAATGCACCGCTGGATCCACGTTCCACGTCCACGAGGACGTCCGACAATAATTGTGTGGCCATATCTCGCCACCACGGCAATGGGGTCGCGGTATCCCCCTGTCATGCCCGTCGCTAAATACGTTCGATATTTGGACTTGCTAGAGCTCGTAACCCCAAAGTGGGTGAACTAATGAGATTCGAAATGACTGCTCGTATTGCCGATACTACCGTCTTTAAAATCGTTTATTTGAACTTCATACACATTCTAGTATTTGTCTTTAGCGTTAGCGAAACTGGTCGCATTCCGGTTGGTTGCTGAACGACCGCCCATTAAGAATCCGATCTAGCCAATACAAAAGCTATTAGCGATCGTTAAAATTCCTGTACGGCAATTGGATTAATTGGCATTCGAGCTTTAACGTGTATTTAGTTGAGAAGCGAAAAGTGACCCTAATTTGTCGCTTTCGAACGGTACGAACGCTCGATGCCCGGGTAGACTACAGTAAACAATAAGTCAGCTAACAGCTAACTTAGTACGTGCTCGTTTATTAATAATTATATGACTAATCATGATTGAAAACCGTGTTACGATTACAGGCAATACTATCTGATCATCCAGTGATCACGAGTATTTCCTATTCCTGCCCAGCGCGCCCCGATCGGTAAATACGAGTCGATATTAGGACTTGCAAAGATTTCAAGAAACTGCGCTAGTGGTTGTTAAAGGTGTAATTTGCGTTTATTTGCGCTTCATACTTCATATAATATATCTATATTGTTAGCGAAACTGGTTACTTTGTATTAGAGGTCTAACGTGTATTTCATATGTCGCCGTATGAGCCTTATCTGTGCAGTCAATGCATAGTTTCTCGTGCGGGATATCCGATCCAGGAGCAAGCTGAGTAAGTGCAGTTTTTTGTGTTTTTAGAAGAACGTATTTAATTCTAAACCATGCTCCTTCATCTACGGGCTTGAAATCGCCGTGCTGCGATCCTCAATGAGGCACCGAGAGCCGGACACGTGGGCTTCTCCAACAGTCCTTGGCGACAACATAGCCTCTGACTCTCAACGCTATATGGCTTAACACCTGTTCTCAACGAGCATTGCTCAAACAAAATTCGATCAACATTGGGGATCGAACTGGCGACATCCCGATGGATGACAATCATGACTAGTACACCAGTCCCCTAGGCCACGTTGCCACTGGATGCTCTGGCTGAAGCGATCATCCCACTATACATAAGAAAATGATAGGTAACGCAAAGGCAAACACAATGAACGGGCAGAATCAAGGTGACAATCGACAGTCATCATGTAGCCACCGAACAGCCAACATCTTCTAGTGGGGAACATTTCGAATGTGACCTTTACGCTAGTGCTGTGACATTCAGGTTGATTAGTTAAGCGTGCGGCTATCTTGCGTATGGCAGCAGCCGTTTAGAGTATGTTTATAAACGGGCTTAAAATGATTGCTGAAAAAGGCTCATGAGTACTTTTGACGCCTTCCACAGACAATGAAAACTATAGCTGTTTACCTGTCAGACTGTTGCTAAATGTTAAGAATGTCAAAACTGTCAGAATGTTTCTGAGGTATATTGGCTAAGTACGTCTCGCTGTCTAGTTCTGCTTATTATTTAAAAAACAACCACTAGCCCATAACGATCAACGCCAACACAAAGTATTGCTTACGAGCGTGCCCTTAGCGTATGCGTTTTGCTTTTACAATTTCGTAAAACGTGAGGAATACTCTCCCGCCAGTCTACGCAGAGCGCCGACAGTTCACTAGATTGTAGCTCCACATGTTCTAACAGCTATGGAAAGGTTAGCCTTCAAAGCATGTTAAACTGACGAAAGCAGATACAAATTATATTACAGATTGTTGCGGGATTTTCACGTAGGACTTGTAAATTCTTCTCGGTACCTGGGTAGAAGTGGCGTCGTGATTCCCTATATTCTGTGGAAACATTCTCAAGTTGAAGTATAAGATAAATTGTGATATCTTAGTGAATCTCAAAATGCTTGTCACACCCGAATTGAATTTGCGGGATTTTGTGCTCAAGTCACCAACTATACAAAGTACATTTTGTCGACAAATACTCTACGACCACCGTTGCTTACGGCACCGTCTATTTACCGATCATTGCTTTCCATGAGGAGCACTCCTGAATGTTGCTTGTCATAAGTGAGATTTTTTTAGAGATGCAACAGGTTTTGAGATGGAAACATTTCTTTGCGAAGAAATGTTTCTTCTAGAGATGCAACAGACATCTTCTTTGAGATGCAAAAAGACAACTTTAGGGGGCGCCTGTCAGTGACTCTCAAGGCTATCACCAAATGTAGCATATCAATGGGTATAAGATGCATACATAAAAATAGTTATATGCGCGTTTTTCTAACGCTAACTATAACGTAATTAGCATTTATGCCTTAACCATTTCAGGCGAGCACTGCCAAGTGTGCAAACGTATTGTAAATGATTAATAAATCATCACAATATTTTCTATATATATATACATATATATAAATAATAAGTTGCTGAACAAGAGGTCGAGAGGAGGTGACCGACACCAACGATAATACAACTTGAAATAGGGCAGCACGATTTATTGCTGTCTCACCCAGACAATAATAATAATTGTGTTTGTTATCGTTGTCGTTGTTTCTATAGGTGTCGGTGGTTAGAACCGCTTTCAACTTAATGGTGATGGTGGTGGCTGCGGCGACGGCGGTTAGGCGACTTGGCCCAGAGCAGCCATAGTGGAGCGAACGCCGGTGGCCAGGTGGTAACCCACCGGCATTGGTAAATCGTTCTGAATTATATATAACCCGCGCTACGTATAACATCGTAGTTGGTGCAGTAGGTCACCCGCAACAACCTCCGAGCGGATTTGGCCGTGTCTTGCTCATTTCAAATTCCATCCCTATTTCGGATCGCCGACCTCCGGAGCCAATAAATAAAGAATATATGCTTGCGATAATGACGCTAATGATGATGATGACGATGGCGAATATTCAAAATTCGCTACAAAAACCATAACTCCATATGAACGTCGGCCATTTGGCATAAGGTCGAGGTTACTCTGTGCCCCTGTTCTTGTTCTAACTTCATTTGCCGCTCACATTCTTCTGGTCTCTTCCCTCTGTTTATATTTAAATCTATATACTCGTCTCAATAATTCTGTCTCCAAGGGCTTCATTCAGTTCGGTTCGTTGTTATGTTGAGTAGTAAAGTCTCGCAGTTGCGCACATAGAAGCCTGCCAAAACTGCAGTTGTGTGTATTGTGCAGTGTTGACGCGATTTTTTGGTTTACCGTGGTATCTACGTGGGAACAAGGGGCCTATTTGCCTATACTATATCTTCTTCTATATTGTAATTACCTCAATCTTTAAATTAATGCAATGTAACGTGTTTATACAAACATTTGTTATGGATGGATCGAATTATAATATTTCTCTCGACATGTACATATAAATGCACATCTCACCCTTTTATACCAGGGGCGCTTAGAGCAATCGGATATGTTGAGATATCTAGAGTTTTTTTCATCCGTTTTTGTGGCAGCATGCTCGCTGACTCGTAGCGGTGTGAGTCATCATCTATTCTCGATGAGTATCTCTCAAACAAAATTCGATCAACAACAGGGGTCGAACCGGGAACGGCCCGGTAGATAAAAACCATTACTACCACACTAGCGCCCTAGATCACGCCGCTTTTGTATATAAAAATACATCTTCCCTTTGTATACTATATATATATATATACATATATATATATATATTATATATATATATATATATATATATATATATATATATATATATATATGCACAGTCGATACAAGAAGTTCCTGGATTGAGTTTTTGTGCGAGAATCAAGTGGTGTCATCTTTTGGCCGTAACTACCCACTTGAATTCTAACGTAATTGTAAGGCTGCAGCTAGTAGTATCACAGGTGGTCTTATCAAAAGGGCACTCGCGTGCACGTGTTTATATATATCGAAATCGGGGTTAAACCGCCTTGTTTACCTTCATCGTTAGGCAACCTAGCATCCCACGTCTGTTTCGCTCGGTTTGCATTTCGGGTCCTACTTAGCTGGCCCTGCGAAGTTTGCACATCAGGCCGAATTTGTTGTGGGCTTGCCTGATGATATCAGATGTGGCTACCTAGACCATAACAACAGACCGACAAAACGCATAATGTAAATTGAAGGACATGTGCTGTTTTACCACGATATCCATGTCCATAATGCGGTCTGGCCTACACAGCAGTTGAACATATAGGGATCCTTCAATTTTTTCTTGTTAAATAGATCTGTCTGTCTGTTTTGTTAACACGAAGACAAGTGCACTTGCCGCCATCTAATCGTGATAATCTAAAATAGGGCGTTGTTTTTGCTGTCCTCCCGCATACGCTTCCTACTTCCAAGAACTTGCTTGTACCTCTAACAAGCACACAGGAAGCAATAGTCGTGCTACCTGTGTGCTGACAGCACAGATTCGCGTGATACGCGTCGGAAAAACGATTACAGATTAATGAGACGACGGGTCTGGGACGACGGGTCGGCGAACTCATGATGGCCAAAGTTCTTCATTAGCCTTTCAATCTAGCTGCTTCTGCTCCTCGTCAGCGTCAACTTATAAAGAAAAGTCACGAAGACGAATAAGAACAACAACAACGACGACAGCAAAACGGAGAAAGCCTTCATTTGTTCACTGCTCAGAGCGCCGCCGCATCTGCTGGTGTCCCCGTCTTCCGTCGTGACAATCGTAAAACGTGTTTTTACTTCAGAAGCCGCCAGCGCCGTGGTCTCGATTCTAGGGAGCACCGACATGCACAGGAACAACGTCTTGCCCTACTTGCAGTCTTGCCCTCCTTGCAGTCTCGCCCTCGTCGATTGAATTCAAGTAGTAGACAACCAACCACCCAGGACGTCGGTAGCTCGGAGAGCGAATTCCTCTCGTAAAGAAAGCACGAGCGGCGCTACTAAAAGAAAAGACTACACACACACACAAATGAACCGCCCAAAGAGAATCCAACCAGCGAGAGAGCCACCGAAAGCCGAACGTTTCGATGCTTGACCCGTTCCGACCTGTTCTGTCTGTTTTGCCTTGCTTCTTGTCTCATTTGGGCTGCTGCCACCTAGTTCCGCTCTCCGATTTTCTTTTTGTCTCCACTCGACTCCAGACTTCACCTGCATTTGCTACTCTGGCTGGATCTAATTAGCCATCGTCCCTATAACAAGAGCAGCAGCAGCAACAACAACAACGCCCACAACAACAACAACAACAACAACAACAAAAACGCCAACCAGTACAATAGTGACAACAACAACTAGTACAACAGCAATACCAACCGCAACAACAGTGACAGCAGCGCTAACACCAACAACACTAAACATTAGATCTTGCTGCTGCTGTTACTACGACGACGACGTTGGTGACGGTGAAGACAAACTGCTTGTATGTGTGTCCCCAACTCCTTTGACATTCTGGATGAGTAAGCGGACGAAAAGAAAGGTTGTCGGCGCACGGCGGCTCCGCCGCTATTGCAGCCCCCCTTGTGGCTAACACGAACATGGGGATGTACGTACGAGTATTTAGCTGCTGTTGCGGCAAGTGTTGGCTCGGGCGGGCGAGTGTTGAATTGGTGGCTGGTGAAGCCAACGTGAAGTCGGGTCTTTGAAACCCCAAGCCCCCCTTCCCTAACTCGTATGCTGCTGCCCTCGTATTTCGTTCCCGCTCACCCGCCGCACGCGTAAGCAGAAGAAGAAGAAGAACACGCACAACGCAGGCTGGGAATGGGGGGGGGAATAGGGCTGAGTAAGGGAAGTCGGCGTGCACGCGACCATCCCATCAAGCTTGCTTGCGCACAGCCATCAACACACAGTCAACGCGGCCTTGACGCGGCCAGAAAGAAGTGTGTGCTGGCGGCGACAAAGTTTGAAACGTCGACGACTTTCGGCTGACCCCCGGTCCTGGCGCGGCCTGTCAGTGACAACAGCAACAGCAGGTAATGTCTTTTCTTCTACAGTCCTATAATATAAAGGCGCCGCCGACAGCAAATAATTAGGTTTAGGGATGGCTGGCTGGCCGGCTGGCTGACTTGTGCTGCGGGGCTGAAGGCTGGAGAGCGTGTTTGGTCGGAATTGTGGCTTGGTAAAGGCGCATAAACGAACGTTTCGAAAAAGTGCTCCTGCTGGAGCGAGCGCGTGGCCAGACGCGGCTGCTAACGGAGGTAGGTGACGGCAGGCGTACGCTGATGGGCTGGGGGCAACAACAGGGGCTGCGTTAAACGATTTGGCCAAACAACTCATTTAAATTCTTGCTAGGAAGAGCTTCTCCCGCTTCCGTGCTCTCTCTATCTCGCTCTCGCTTTCTTTTTCGTTCTGTTCCCTGCGGGGGGGGGGGTCCTTCGCCTCCTCTGGGACAATTTGGTCGGGTGTCATGCGCGAACGTCCACAGGCCTATATCCAGTAGTCAGCAGTAGTAGTAAACTATTTCTAAAAAAAAAGTAGAAAGACAATAGGAAAGTTTTCTAGCTTTCCATTTATCTGCCGCTGCTTTGACTGCGGGAATCGGAGGGAGGTGGGGGGGGGGGTGAAAGGTCAAGGCAGAATAACAAACGCATGCAGACAGAGAAAAGCATGCGAGACAGGTGTTTGTTGCTTTTTGCACCAAAATGTCGCCGCCACATTTGGAATCTCTTCTACTCTATGCGATTTCATACAGTTGTTAGCACTCCGTCGACCTGCACTATATATATATAAGCGCACCAGTACGATAACCTCCTACCTGCACCATATATATATATACATTTAAGCGCACCAGTACGATAACTCGTCTGACTCATTATGTTCAGTAAAACAAATGTCAGAGGACATTGGATTAGAGACTGAGTATCTCTTTGGAATCACATAGGTACTTCCGCTGCCTCTCGTATGAGTTACGATCTAATTTGCTTAAGCGGGATGTATCTCATAGCTATACCCAGCGGTTTACATAGAAAAACACAAAAAAATCATCATTTTTTTGTTATTACAGGCCATGGATTAGATTTCACTTTTAGTGCAAATACTTCTGATACTGCTATACGACACGCTAGTTATCTAGCTTGATTTCTGTGTTAGATGAGTCTCATTATTGTTCATGCTTATACATTATATTATTATTGGCATAACTAATCGGCTCCTCGAACCGTGCAACGTGCGCGACTGCCTTGCTAGGCAAATGGCTTTGCCATAAAACATCTTTTAGAGAGTTTTACACGCGTACGAGTATATGCAATGTTTAGATTAAGCTTCGCCTGTGCTGTGCGACGAAACTCGACCACGATCGAGCTGGCCAGAATAAGCAAGCAGCGCATTACGCAAGAAGTTGTTTGCGGGTCGTGAATGGGCACTACAGCCACAAACAGAGTCAACGATTTCACACGTTATATTAAGTAGTGATAAACGGTAGCCGAGACAGGTTTAGTTGAGTTTGGTTGATACCTAAACATATTGAATGACAACTGCCAGACGTGGCATCGAGCGCGTTCGTTAAGCGTTCGTGTGCTGTGCGTGTCCAGTTTCGGGCAGTTACCAGGCAAATACCAGTCACGGATTTCACCTACAAAATGTCGCACGACGACCCTCGATATGATTAGTAGGTATCGATTGATCGATCCAAACAAAGAATGCTCTTTTGGCGTTTTTACATTCTGCCAATCGTAATGGCAGTATCTGTAATAGTCGTAGTACTAACAATTGTGGTTCATGAGTTACGCTTGAATGTGAATGGGGGGGGGGGGTACTCACCAGAAGCGAACCGTGTTTCCTTCAGGGCGCTGTCGGCTGGGGGCGATGATGGTGGCTGCGGAATAGTTGACAGTGCTGGCGTTAGTGATGCTGCTACTGCTGATGCTGTTGCTGTTGTTGTTCAGATTCATGTTGTTGACGTTGGCAATACTGGATTGTTGCGGCTGTTGGATGCCGCTATTGTCGTTGTCGTCGTTGTTGTTGTTGATGATACTGTTGCTGTTGTTGTTGTCGGTGGTCACTGGTACAATGCTATTCGTATCCTGTCTTCTGGTGGTCACCGTGGTAATGTTACTACCGTCCACACAGTCTTCGCATTCCTGTTGTACATGTGGCACATTTTGCAGTTGTTGTTGTTGTTGTTGCTGTTGCTGTTGCAGTTGCTGCTGTTGATACGGTGGCTTATGGTGGCTAATGCTGACAATGCCTTTGCTATTATCGCCGATACTGTTACCGGCGATGTCTGTACTGAGATTGGGGGCTTCGGCATCCGTCTCCATGGGAACAGGCTGGAGCGTCGTGAGCGGAGCCACGGAGCTGAGCGACGCACGTTGAGGTCGCTGCTGAAGGCTCAAGCCGCCCGGTGGCCCCAACGGGCCGGAGCCCTCTGCGCGCATACTCCCGGACACCCACGGCACGGCCGCGGGCGCGGGTGGAATGGTCGCGGACGAGTCCGCTCCGCCGAGTCGCGAGACGGCTAAATCGAGGCGGCCATGGCTGCCAGCCTGTATCGCAGGACTCTTTGGTAGGCCCTGAATGAAGGTCCCGGTGGTGGCACCGCCCGCGTAGGGCAGGTGAGAGACGTTGCCGACGTTGCCCTGGCTGGGCTGCTGAGAACTCAACTCCACGAGGTTTCTGTTGCACGTTGCTGTGTTAAAGAGCAGGTGATCTACGCTTGTCGAGTCGCCCCTCGCTCCCGGTCCCACCGGCACGCTGTGTCGGTGGTAGACCTCGGCGTCGACGGACCGCGAAGACTTCGACGTGCTGTAGAAGCTATCGCGACGTCGCTTGTGATCGCTACGGGCAGCGACCGCACTGCCTATGCCACCACCGCCGCCGCTACCGGTATAAGATGTACCGGCAGTTGCGGTTCCAGGTTGTTGCGACGATGGCTGCAGTGAGTGCTGATGTTGCTGCTGCTGCTGTTGTCTGAGCACGAGGTTGTCCGAGGAGCTGAGGACGAACTTGCAGTTGGCAGAGGGCAGGGAGGACAGGGCTGCTGAGGTCGGCGTGGCGATGGTGCTCGAAAGCGCACAGATCGATGCTAACGACTGTGCCGCTACGGGATTATGTGGACTGCTGCTTGAAGTCTGCTGCTGCTGGCCGAGGGATGCTGCTTGCAAGCTGCACGAGTTGAGGGAGGTCTGACTGTGTGCTGAGATGATCGGTTGCTCGAGCAAAGAGGACACCGAGTCCTTGCACGGGCTTAGGGGCCGGCTCAAAGGTACTTGTTGCTGTTGATGATGCAGCGGCTGTTGTTGTTGCTGTTGATGATGCAGCGGCTGCTGTTGTTGTTGGTGTACTTGTTGATGCTGCTGTTGCTGCTGATAATGTTGTTGTTGTTGTTGGTGGTGATGGTGGTGGTGGTGATGGTGAGTTGTGCTGCTCTGACTCGTGCTGTTCGGCTGATGTGCGAGGGGCTGATGTGCTGTTGCTGTTGTTGCTGTTACTGTTGCTGCTGGTAATGGCGGTGCATGGCCTGCGTGGCCTACGTGGCCTGCGTGATTTGCTGCATGTCCAGCCGTCGTGGCTGCTACAGTTGCCGCAGGGGCAGCGGCGGCGCTACCACCAGGCCCGGCGCCGCCGCCACCACCGATCCCGCCGACGGGCGAGTGGCTCCGGGCGGGATGATTCGACGCCGCTGGTTTCGGGCTCGCTGGAGGATTTAGTGGCCCCGGTGACGTCATCTAGTCAGGTCCCCGATCGGGAAGGATGCTTGCTGCGACCACTTCTTGAGACGACTGCAGACACTGCAGGTGGATTGAATTGAGCAGAATTGTTGGACTGTTTGACGCTTAGCTGATACTGATAGTTTTGTTTAGTTTTCTGTTGTGTATGAGAGGCTAATGAATATCTGCTGATTGGGTAATTGCTAATCGCGTCTATCTGCCTTCCTGTGTGTGCGTCTGTCTGGGGACTGGGTGGGACACGAAACACAAGCGTCGCGTGTCCCCACTTGCGGGTATGCTTGCTCGTTGCTTTGTTCGATTGTTGTTGATGTTGTTGTTGTGGTTGTTGTTGCTGTTGGTGTTGCAGTTGTTGCTGTTGTTGCGGGATGTTAGTTGGGAGCCTTAAGAGCTAAGAGAGAGAGAGAAAGAGGATGGAGAGAGAGGGTGAAGACGGGCCGCGTGTCTTTTAGGAGCGGCGGTCTTGGCCTGCTCTTCCTTCTGTTTGGGCTGATCGACGTTGGCTCTGTTGTATTGCTGGTAAGTATATAGGTAGATAGACAGATGGTGGTTGTGGTGAGTTCCAGGTAAGTATATGGCTATATTGCTGGCTGGCTCACCAGTAGTGGTGGTTGATAGTAGTCTTATTAGTAGAGTGTGATAGTTTGGCCTATTGTTGTTGTTGTTGTTGTTGTTATTGTTGCTGTTGTTGTTCCAGCTCGTTTGGCAGATGGCAGCCTTGTTTGTTGCACTCGTTATGGGTCGTCCTGTTCTGCCATTGTGCACACGCGGGCGTAAATATTAGCGTCGCTGGTAGTACGCAGTACCATGCCATGATAATTGTGATGATGCTTGTGGACAGATGATGACGATCGTTATGGTGGTGGTGGTGGAAATGGTCGGGCTTCGGTGGGCTTGTTCCGATACCAGCTGCTGGCTGTGGATGGTGTTCTCTCACTTAAAGTCGGTGCACATGCTCAGGAACGAATGAATCAATGGCTAATTGCTCATTCTTTATCTTCTTTATCTTCTTCTTCGTAGTCTTATTGTTAACCTGATAATGATGAAGCGCTTGATTATCACTATTACAGTTAAGATGATGAGCAAGCTTTTACAGAATGGCAGAAAATGTGCAACTTGTTCTGTAGTTGTAGTAGCAGCAAGATGATAACGAACTGTTGCAATCGTCGGTTCGTACCGTACGCATAGTACCGGATCAGTAGTTATCGTTATTGCAGTTGAAGTTGTTGTAGTTGTCGGAGTCGTAGTCGTAATGCTAGTAGTAGGTAGCATACATATTTACATTATTAGCTCTACGTCCTGTATGCTTAATCAGCCCTTGTCTCGTTTCTTTTTCTTTCGAGGGCGTTAAGAAGCGCCATCGCTGTTAAAGCTAGTTCCGATGGCAGTGGTGTACCGGGGACAGTCTCGATTGATGATAACGGTCGTGAGTCGATGTATTCCTTTCCTCTCAGGCTGTTGTTGTTGCTGCTGCTGTTGTTGTTGTTGTTATTGTCGTTGTTTGTCGTTGTCGCTGATGTCACTACTGCTATTGCTGCTGTTGTTGTTGTCGTCGTTGTTGTTGTTGTTTTTTGGCAGGTGTTACCTGGCGTAACTAACGCTGCTAGCAGTCCCATTAGAAGTAACGAAATTCGTGATTTCCCTCCTCTCGGTATATAACTACAGTTACAGATTGACAATTGTAGTTCAATACTACGCGCACGCGTATACTGTGGAAGAGTGGCTTCGGCGTGTCCCGTACCGTTCACGTCCAGAAGGTAACTGGGCGTAACCCGCTGGGCGGTTCGGAAGAGGCTGCGGGACGTCTGCTTTTGCTCCAGATTCTCGGCTGTGCAGGTGCGCCGGCGAATGTGGGTACTTGGATGATAACGCAGTGTAGAGGTGGAAGACGGAACGATTGTAATGATTCGCAAAGGGTGGGGGGGGGGGCGGGTGGTAACGATGATGATTATGAATGACCCTGATTAATGAAGATGGCCTGGATGAAAACGAGGACGACTCTTTTTGGCGGACTTCGTGTGGTATGTTACTGTTACGTCTGGGTTTCTTAGGCAGGCAGCGTTCGTTTGAGAACTAGCGGAGAGCGGTGAACGCTGTACATGCTCTTCGGCCTTGCTGAGGATGTTGATGCTGATGGTACATCATGCGATGCAAGTGAGGTGGCCGTGCGGCGCCTCGAGATGGGGCCTATCCAGCCCCTTGATGGGCGCGTCGGCTGCCGACGTTCCGACGCCGCTTCATCGCTTCGTATGCAGCAGCAGCAGCTTGAGGTGAGCTCAAACTTCAGCGTGGAAGCCTCGGTTCCGACGGTTCAACGCTGATCCTGCAACTGCCAGGGTGAAGTCGCGCTGCGAAGCACATACTCTCTCGTTCCTCACCCGCCGCTTCTGAAATGACATCACACCCAACAGGAGGAATTGTATGTTATTTATCATCGTTTATTTAGAATAGAACAGAACAATAATTTATTCATGTAATAAAGGGTAAGAAATGACTGGTCGCAGGTGGGGCCTGTGCAGTAATTTTTTTGTGTAATACTACTAGCCACGCGCCAGGCGGACATATTATCGATGTGCTCCGTTTTTGCAACGTATCTGGGCACATACATTATTTGGCTTATGCGATTGTTCAGCCGCACTTGAAAGAAGAATGATCAATAAGACTTCGGCTCATAAGCTAAGCTGAAGCCCGTCTGTCACTTTTCTTAAGTGTGTCCATTAAAGGCGGTAATACAATATTTTATTTTAGTTAATTAAGTATTTTTTAGTTAATTAAGGGCGGTAATAATAATTCGTTTTGAGGTCGCATCTTTTGTGGAGTCTCTTCAAAAAATCTTGTTTGCACACCTTCAATTATACCTATAAAGTTACACAGATATGGATGCCATACAAGTGAACAGTATGGAAATTTGGACAGCACAATCGATTTGTACAAACAAAGATACACTGTAAGCTCCCTGACAATGAATCAGCGTGTATGGATGCTACTTTGACTAGTTCTTTGATATGTGCGGAGAAGGTGAGGTCCGCCGAGATTAAGACTTTAAGATCACGCGTCACGTTGGCCGTGGGCAGTGTTGACTCGTTAGGCAAGAAGTTTAGCTCGGAGGAGCCGTTGTTTCACAACGAGGCACTTGTAAATGGAGAGGTGCATACCATTGTCAACGCACTACCGGCTGGCACCGTCCACCGCGGAATGAAATGCTGTGCGGAATGCAATGCAACTACAAATTATAAGCTCGTCTACGTACAAAATATATTTAACATTCGACGGTGTATAGAATTTTATGTCTAGGACAAATATTATGTACAGAAACAGAGAGACGCATCTGTCTTTCGGCACGCCAGACGGTGCTGTGTGCAGGCTGGTTAAGGTGCCTCCTAACTAGACTCGGAAAGTCCGGTTGCGCAAAAACTCTGCAAACCAGTTGCAGATCTGCGGATGGACCTCGAGTGCTCTTAGTTTGTTAACTACAGTCTTGTGATAGACTCTGTCGAACGCGGAACAAAATAAATGCAATAGAAATGTATGGTGGCGTTTTTGTACAACGTCCAGTCGTGTGTTATCTCTAACAGTTGCGTAAACGTAGATTGCCAAAGTACAAAACTATGTTGCGCCGCATTGAATAATTTGTTCACAGTCAAATAATTGGTGATGTCTCTAACTAGAATTCTCTTAAAGACTATGCAGGTGGCAGAGCACTGCGGCATGGGACGATAATGCTCGTCGCGTTCCTTGGGTCCCTTCTTGAAGAACTTTGAAACTCTGAACCGTTGTTGTGGGAGATGCACTGGTTGCTGAAGCAGGGTGGAACAAACACGAGAAATGTAATGCCAGGAGCTCAGCTTTATCCTCGTCCTTCGATGCAGAGCTCGAGTCTAGTTTCAGGGTCGGGAAGGTCTTATTCCTGGTGATCCGCATGTTGGCGTATCGGAACAGGGCCCTGCTGTCTTTGACGTTTGTATCTAACTCCGTCAGAATGCAAAGTCGCCTTGTTGCCTTTGTGAGCTTCCGGAGAATCAAAGAGCACGATTCGGAGTCCGGCGGCGAAGCGATGAGTTGATCGAGAAGCGCAAATGGCCTCAATCTTCTTATCGACGACAGAAGGCGTAAAGCGGTCAATTAGGAAACGACAGCATCGGGTAAATATATTATACATTTCATCAACATCGTGGCAATTAGAGAATAAATCGCTTCAGTCAATCAAATTTAGGTGCGTGGCTATTGCCTCAATGTTCATACTCTGGATGTTGACTCTGCTAAGCAATTGAACCGATTCTGTAACGCCGATTTTGATACCGAATGAGGCAAGTCTGTGATCCGAGCTAATGATCGGATCAGATATTAGAATGGAGTCAATAGTGTAAAGGTATGTTCTTAAAAAGAGATCGAGGATGGACGCAGATTGATGCGTGGGGCGATTGATCAGATGGACCAGGTCATTCTTAAGACAGCAGTTTCCGAAAAAAAGCACTTATTGCTGTAGCTGAGGATATTTCGACAGCAGTCCAGTCCATTTAAGGTAGGTTCAAATCGCCGTCTATGGTAACGGGTCCATCAAATTGACAGACATTCATTACCTGAAATTTTATTCAGACCTTCTTTTGTGCCTCAAGATGAGTGAGACAGTCCGATTAAGTTATGTTCAGCTGTTTGCAACTCGGTAATTTTGATAGACTTTTTTAGAACAGCACGGCCAAATTTTCCTAGAATTAAATCTAAGATCAATTTCTTGGTCAAATCGGTATGTATTGTATATTTTTTAAATCCCCCCTCATTCCGCGCCATCAGCAACTGAAAGAGCCGGGAGAGCAAAAATCATGCTGTCCCGGGTCTGAAGCCTCTCAAAGCTGCCGGAACTCCTGAGAGTCGCGCAGTCAGAATCCTAGATTGCTTGCTAGCACTGACAGATGTTACACGTATGATATGATTAAGCGGCCAACCTTGCCGGAGTCTTTCCGTGGCCTGTACTCAGTCTGAGCACTTTTCTAAAATTGGGAGGCTTCGGGATTGCATGATTGCATATGCGTCACTCGTAGCTAACACCGACTAGTGTGGTACTCACGAACCCACTCAACCCGGTTTTCTCTCGGCCCCCTCAGGCCCGAAGCTGCGTGGCATTAGATCGGCAATCAAGTCTGAGCCATTAGCTTTGTACTTAACATTGGCAAATTAGCATGTCAGTACATTTGTGGTACATTTGCCTGCACATTTAAAAGATGCCTGAGTGTTTCCCGGCATGTTCCGCTAAAGTGGACGGCTTTGTTTAGATCACTCTGCTAGAATTTCTGAAAACTGTTTGAGGTTTCCTAGCTTATCGAACTACAACAATGACAATAAGTTGCGCCTATTTGCCCAAGATGATAATGACGAGATTACCCTTGCGTTAATTATCCTTGCGTTATCGTCTAATCTATACAATTCTGCTGCTAGGGGAGTTAAGGTAGGATTCTAGAGACATTGCATGGGAGAACCTTTGTTGCACACTAAGCCGGGTCCGGTCGCATCAGTGGCATTTCTCTTACGATGGAATCGTCAATATCAAATTTGCACACTACAGACAGTCAACACAACGGTGAACAAACTTAACTACAACTGTTATTACCTTTTTACCGCAATAAATCGGAATGGTTACAACGGAAGTAAAACCTGTAATGATTAAAAACAGCAAGTATCTAGCTTCTTCTGGTCGTGTAGTAGGCATGTGTGATCTACGTAAATATATTTCTGCACACTTCAGTCAAGATGAACACACCTTTAGCTAGGCATTGCAAGGCGACTTCGTTATGAAGCACCTTAAGGGGCGTTTTGCGCGTTTTATGGCACCGGCAAATTATTGAATGTGTGACGCAAGCGTAATGCCCGGCTTCTAAGCAGAACTGATACAAGCCTCTGTTTCACCGTGCAGGCAAGTACGCTCCTTAGACGTCGCTACCCTCAACAAGTGTTTTCAATATTTGTGTGCCTTCAGCGGTATAGTTCCAAAAGAGCTTTTCTGATACAGTGGTGGATGCTCTTCGTGAGCAACCTGACTTCGGGATGTAATCGCTGCTCACCTCACAGTTGGTGAAACTATGGCCAAACTTAAGAGAATTTCGAGGAGAAGAAAAGATCCGACAAGATAAGAAGGCGGTCTGCAAACAGGAAATAGATTTACTACGAATAACAAGGTCCTACTCATTGTCATCCCAAAGCGCAGAGTGTAACAGATACCTGTTCCTAACATCCCTGTACAGTCAAGATCTGCTGGTTGAAAGTTTTCTCAGCTCTTACTGCGTGCTTCTCGCTGATAATAGAGGCACTCATAATGTGGCTTCTGAAGTGCACCCTCATCAGAACAGGCTATCTCTGACAGCATGGGCAAGGCGCCTCAACAGTCAAGTCCTACGATCATTTTCGCAGGAATAATCCGTTGTAATGCAGTACAATGTTTCGGAGCTAGAATAAATATAATATAATTTGTTACAGTTTTATTTGCTTATATGCAAGAGGTAATAATTGTCTCCTTATGAACGTGTACACCGGACAAAATAAGTGAACACAATAAGAAAACAAAACAAACATATAATACAATACAAGTGTCTCCTTAATTAAGCAAAGGATTTTGGCGACTTACATATTATATCACTATATTTGCGTGGCGGGCGGGACCGGGTCTAGGTAAAGGCATTTGTACCTCCACTGTTATGTCTACATTGGCAAATTCAAGTACGTGGACAGTAGCGCCACTTCATAAACTTTTCGGACTAACCAAAAAATAGTCTGAAATCCTATTATTAATAACAATTTGTTTAAGATCGCGCAAGTCCGCTCTGTTCTGATAATACTAGGGAGCCCCGGGTTCCACTGCATCGTTGTGAAATGCGTTTAATAAGTTTGTCCTTGACTTGCTGCTGTAGTGCACTATGCCTTCATCAATAAAAAGCACTATGTTCTCTTTCGCACGACTATATACCATAAACCCATATAATTGTATATACATTTTCAGATTCTCTATTATAAACGCCCTAACAACTTGTGGTTGCACATCCGCGATGCTGCCGTTGCTGTATCAACTATAAGGTAATCGAACTCTGGTTGGTGGTAGAATGATACTTTTAACTCTTTGTAACGGAACGCCAAATTAGATGCAGTTTACGAAACTAATGCACGGATGTACAGTACCATAATCAAATTAATCGCCTCATTTAAAAGTAGTATTGGTAGTATAGACACAGCGAGGATGCACCACGTTCTGGACGGCCAAAGAAAGCTTCGCATGATGTGCTCAAGTGTCTAAAAATGCCTCCGGGACGGGATGTTGCCACCAGGGAGTGGTACGTTCGCGGCGACGGTCCAGGGTAAAGAGGGTACATCTTGACCACCAGGGTAAAGAGACACATCTTGACCGGAAAGGTTTTGGCGATCATTTACTGGGATGCAAGAAGTAATCGATAATACCTTTTCATAGAAAGAACAGTACCTGGGAAGTTTCATACAACACTATTGGATCAGCTAAAGGAATGCATCACAGCACTGCACCCCGTGGTGCGAAAGAGGACTGTGCTGTTTCATCACAACAATGCGCCCGCTCACACGTTTCTTTTGGCCAAATCACACAAACGAAGGTCAAACATCTCCCATATTTTCCAGTGCAAAAATCCGTTTGAAAACCTTAAGAAATATGTGTCTAGAAAGAAATATTGGAACTAGGTGATGTGATATGCGTCGTAGACGAGTATTTGGAGCCATTTCCGGAAATGCCTGATGCATGGGTCTAAAAACTTTCAAATATTCTGTATCTGGCATAAACGCTATTGAGGATCGTTGGACCAGTTGTCTTGATGTGCTTCATTAAGGCTATACTAAACAATAAAATATATGCGTTTTTTGTCTATTGATTGTATTCTAGAAACATTTTGATCCGCCTCCTATATGTATATATATATATATTTTTTTTACACAACTTTTGTCTAGTGGCCTTCGCAATATTAGACATTCTAAGCTCTGTGCAAAAACTACTACTGACGAAGCTAAGCAAAAGGTTGAAGACCACGATGGGGACAAAAGAGCCGTCCAGTTCTTTCGCCAGAAGCTCGCTATCATGTGGAATGAGGTAACGCAATTTCCTGTGTTCTGCTCGCTCGCAAAATGGACTCGGGCAGGTTAAATTTAGTAGGTTAATTATGAATATGCTTACGAGACACAGCTGTTTGACCGAAGGTAAAACAAGACACAAGTATGAGCTAACATTCATTATATATACTATATTAATATCTATAAACATGTGTTTATTTTTCATTTCTATTTATTTTAATACTAAATGTGTTTTAGTAAATGTAATAACTATATATATATATATATATATATATATATATATATATATATATATATACTATATTAATATCTATAAACATGTGTTTATCATTCATTTCTATTTATTTTAATACTAAATGTGTTTTAGTAAATGTAATAACTATATATATATATACATTCATTATGTTTCTTATATATAAATAAACTCAAGGAGAGCAGAGCCTACTAATGTCTGCATCAGTAATTATGTATTTTACTTTTCATAATAATGATATAGAGGCTATAAATACGATTCAGCATTCGAATATTTAGCTAAAACATAAATGTATTTTTTTATGGAAGAGGAGATAGGAAAAATTAATAATGAATTTAACCGAAATACAAGATTGTAGCAGTATACTGGTAGCTTCTTTTCTATTTAATCAACCCGGCTGTTGAATAGGCACCAGTGGTTACACACAAAAGCACCTGTGAGCTCGGGAGAGGTTGAATTTGTTCGCGTGACAAGAGCAGTATAAGGGGCCAGGTAGACCTAAATTAGGGCAAGGAAATCTGTTCTAAGCACGGCGGGCCCGTTTTCTGTAAGAGACGGTGAAGAAATGCCTTCCCGCGCTCAGGTTTTATTATCGCTGTTTTGTTGATGATGAGGCTTTTGCTGTTATTCCTGCTGTCGCTATTATACAAAAAGAAGTAATCGTATATATATATATATATATATATATATATATATATATATATATATATATATATATATATGTCGCGTTTTGTCTATTACGTAGAGAATTGTATCTAGGTAGGGTGTTTGCCAACTATCTAATTTCTATTGCGAGAACTTGTTCATATTATTTAATGGTTTCTACTTTTGTTTCGAGCGTAATAAATTGCAATGTTTTATTGTGCAAGGTATTCATGATCGTGTGGATAGAAAGTGCCACAAGGGACAGTTTTCACAGTATATTTTCTAATTAAGTTATAATTATAGTAATTTGATATAGAAAGACGGAAATAGTTCGTTTTACATCAAATCAACACCACTTGCGATGCATCGTTTTGGATCACTTCGGTCCGTCGGACAATGGTCTTATATTTATAGTACTATATATACAACCTCATCAAATTATGTAATAGCTTAGTATTGAGTCTATAACGGCACTATCGTGTACTCTCCGCGCTTTAGCGGTTAGTTAAATTAAAACAATCGCTCATGGTGAGCGACTGGGTACTTGTGAGAGAAGGGAGCTTAATGACAGCTCGGCTATAAAGCTCTTAGCGCAGGTATCCCGAAGGCTTGTTACAGTCGCTTCTCGATGCGCGGCTACTGATCGACCACTGTCCACCGTTTACTACGAAAAATACCACTATTAATCAAGTTTACTATATTTGTTTATTTTTAATTACGCTGCGACAGAGCCGCCTTATCTACGCTGGTGCTGCATATGTACAACTAGAAAACCTAGAACACCACAATTTTTAGTGTGACCGCTACACGCTCAATGCATACAAACAACACAGAGAGTCGGGCGGAACTGAAACTTTATAGCTAAATATTTTACAGAAGGACCCGCTTTTATTAACAATGGGTGGATTAAAATAATAGGTCTGAATTAGAACAGCGGGGCAGTGACCTGCAAAATATTCTATCACAACCTAGAATACGACCATTACTTCTGCCTCACGGTTTTTTTCAACGAACGTAATGTACTTACTGTGGTGAGATCAATATCAACCTATATCACGTAACGAAATCTATAAAATCGAACAATAGCATGTTAACAGCTGCTGTTATGGACGTGCCTAAATGGTACAACTTGTAATTACTGTGTGGATTTACCAATAATATTAATAAATAGACAACAACAAAGTATTACCGCTGTCTGCGCTTCCTCGTCCTTTGGGCAAACTAACTCGTCCTCTAAGATTAGGATGACGTTCTGTACGTACAGAGACACACTACAATATAGACAAACGCTCCTTGAGCGGAGCTTTTGCCACTGCAATACGGTTTCTGAATGCTACAATTATCTTGTGTGTTTACTGCCCATTTCGTCCGACTAGTTCGTGCAGCGATGTTGCAGTGTTAACACTGTTAAACTGACTTTCCTTACGGGCCCATAGCAATCTTTCCTTTCGCTGTTGTTATTCACACCTTGCACGAGGTGTGATCATCATCATATGCGGAGCACGTGCACACGACGCCCGGGTTGTCTGCAGCTTGTAGCTGTATCCCTTCTATTAGGTTATTGCTAACTGCTACAATATATGTTGCCTTGGCTGGTATAGTCGCGCTAGACCCTAGAACAGAAGCTGCAAATGTGATGTGTGTCTGTCGAAACCTAAGCAGCAGAGGCATTGTGTGAAAAGGTGTGACTGCGTAAAGTACAACCCTTCTAATAACGATCAGCAGCAGTAGTAGCCACCTGGAACGGGGATCGGTACAAAAAGGGACAAAGGGAGATGAACTAGAAAGAGTAAACCAAACATCGTGACGTGGGTCGAAACACGACTCGGAGAGTTATCACGCTGTGCTACACAAGTGTTAACGGGCCACGGCCAGTTTGAGTCGTACGCGGTCAAGATTGAAAAAGTGCATGCTAACACGCGTGTCCTAGACGAAAGTGGGGGAACCGACGACGTCGCGCCTGTATTGTCCCTGCAGTGTCCCGCCCTTGGCAGGGCGGAAGAGGCGGCCGCTCCACCGACACTGAAGACCCGCTGGGTAACGGACCTAGTTGCCAGGATGATGGACTTCGCAAAAAAATGGCAGGAAGTAAGAACTCTGCTGGACTCCGTTACGCTAAGCCCCCAGCGGGATTTTTACGCATCCACTAGAGAACGTGGGATCTCAATGCGATGGTGAGTATTTTTTAGTATAATTCCGGGTCGAAAGTAGTAGAACCTAAGAGCCCGTGTTTAGTAGGCTGGTAAGTCTACATTAGTCACCGTTTACTATTAACCGTGCATGTGCTTCATCATTCTCGAAGCCTGCCATATGAAATCAAATAATTAATCAGGGCTTACGCCCCTGTACGCGCCCAGACAGAAGTATCTGCACACGGCGATCGTATGGAACCGGCAGATACATATCTAATACAACGATCCGTGTACGTGTTTTTAAACGAATTGGTTTATTTTCATGGATTTTTCGTTAATTATGTGCATGATTTGGCCAAACTATTTAACAGCTGTCTTGAGCTATCGATTCCATATTGCCGCCAGCTAATAAGCCTACCCGAAGCTTCTAATACTTCATGTCAAACCACTTTCATACTGCAGCAACACCGCTAATTTTAAGTCGTAGCGCTGAAAAACACTAAAACAGTAGAGCCAAGAAGCGAGTGTAGACTGAGATGACCAACTTCTTCTTGGTGATCTTCTGGACCGACTCCAGCTGCTGCGCCAGGTTGACTAAGCTAATGAAAGCGTCCTCGAACACGACGACAGCTAATTGAGTCTCGACTACTTTCGACGTCTCTCAAGCTGAAAACTGTATCATTTTTCACTGTAATTATAATCTCCATTTTGCCGCATTAGGCTGAGCACGTGGTGCATCAGCACTGGGATCATCGTCCCTGTCTGGATTAATTGAAAGTCATTGTTGTCGTGGCAGATGTGCCTGTTGTCTGAGTTGACGGGTTTAAGTTGCAAACGTCGCGAATGCGACAATTAGTAGACGAAAACTGCGATGATATATATATATATATATATATATATATATATATTACCTTCTCCTAGATAAGATAAGTACAGTTTTTAGCAAACATATGACAGCTGGCACACGCAACATGCTTCGTTGGCCTGACATAGGTCGCTCTTAATAAAGGATAGAAAAGCCGAGATTTCGCGTTTTAATATGATAATGCCGACTTGTAACGCAGCACCATCAGTTTGGTACGAAAACAATGGGCAATACATTTGCTATATATATATATATATATATAGTAATCAAGGTGATTATACAGCGGCAAAGTCGGACATCTGGTCCCTTTTGACAAGAGATCTGTCTTGCAAACATCCATGGCGATCCCGCGACGTCAACTCGGCGTTCACTAGGTCGGAAGTGACAGACGAACTTGCGACATGCGGCGGCCTAGAGAAAAAGAAGACACCTCTGTATGTGTACATCCTCACCTTTGATCGCCCACCCTCCCCCACGGTATACTTAACATACAGGCAGCCACTTACATCCGATCAGCACGTTGCGTTAACCGCAGGGGACCTCACTACGTCAGGGCTAACGCATGCCTATGGTTTTATTTTGTTAAGAAGAAGATTTGCCTCATCATAGAGGCCAGGGCGCTCTATGTGCGTGGTATAGGGCATATACCCACGTTCACGACGGGCAGACGATTAAGCTTTCCTGTACGCAGAAAGTCACGGCCCGATGACACATACAACCGGTGAAAAAACGGACGATGTGCTCCGTCTAAAATGGAGGTCTGTCAAGAGGAATATGCCCAGCCTTCGAAGCGTCCTACCGTACCTGGCGCACTTCGAGGTATTAGTGCGCGTGATTAAACTCGAGGCGGAAAAAATATGGAAAGGTTGACAGAACTTATTGCAGATCTTCCTTAGCCTCCCGTCTGTGGGAAAAAGACTCCTGTCAAGTCTCCAGATTCTTTTAGAATGATCAGCCACGATCGCGCTGGTACTCCTCCTTCCAACGTAAACGCTCTAAACAATTACTTAGTCGACAACAATCGCTACGAGTACCCTGACCCCATTGGCGGTGAGGGGAGTAGCTCACTAAGGCCTCGATTAGGGTAACCCACCGCGATTTGGGGGTTGAGTTTAGCAACAAGGGTTATCCTGTCACAGGGCAGTCAAGCACAGACGCCCGACTGACGAGACCGGGCGTCAACAGACATCCATCGTCAGCGAATGCATCCGTCGCTGACATCGGGGCCGGAATTAGAAAAGTCTGATCTCGCCTTTAACCATACGTATACCGCCGAAGGCCATGAGACCGCAGGTCGGGGGTTCGCTAATTAAAGTCCTTAGGGACATAGTCACTGAAGGCGACAATAAAGCATGGTACGCACTACGTTTCTTCGTGTAAGTGACGTTACGTTCGCCAAGAAGGAGTGAAAATAGAACACCGCCAGCACGAATAGAATACTCCGTGCGAACCTTGAGGCCATTGTGGAAGGAGCCTGTCTTATCACGGCCTCGCAAGTTCACCGGCATACTGGACGTGGTGATCACAAACGGAAACACCCTTGAAGCATAACGATCATCCCTTAACAAGAAACAAACCGATCCCTGTTAGAGCGCACGTGTATTAGCTTGTATAATTCTGTTCACATCTCTAAGATGGCCACTTAATTTATGGCGCCTAGACAACCGGGCGCTCGGCAGTTCCCTGGGGAACGCTTCGGAAGGTGTGTTCAGTTCAGGTACAGGGTGTATCCAAACTCATAGTCAATATTTTTAAGCAACCGTAGATTTGATTAACTATTTTTGTCAAGTGCATGTGGGGGTCTTGTTAAAGAAGTAAGGATGTGAGTGATCATGACTCTACAGGAGTGACAATAAAATTACTAATTTCTGTTATACCGATGTGGCTGACTGCTCATCATTTCATAAATGTATTTATTGTTAGAGAAAGCAACTGAACATACCGGTTTGATCTAAAAGACGTTCAACTTCGGCTAGCGAAAGAAAAACAACCGTATTAAATCGTTCGCAAAACTGAGGCCTTCTATTTTTAACTTACTTTTTGTGTTTTAATGTCGTCACTACGTAACGTAGACAATTTTGATACTAATCAGTAGTAACGGTAGTCAAAACAAGGTGACTATGCGTATGCGGTACGTATTTACTAGATTTAGCATTGTCGAACCATCTATTCCCAAGGTAGCGTTTAGGCAGGCCCGTGCCACCGAGAATGTACTCTGGTGTTCATCATAATGTAATAACTTACACACCAAACTTAGGAACTAGCAATTCTTTCTAGGTCCTCATTTAACCTTTCGGAGAGCTAATTAGGGCCTATAAGGTGGTTTTTCACCGTGCCGGCCCAAACACTCACCGAGAAACGATTCTGGCCTGCATGCGGGCAGGCCACATGCGGGTCTCGTAAGGCCGCTAATGAAAATTGTGTGCATTAAATATGATCTACTCTGTAAACGAACTCTAATCTGTGAAGATTAGTAAAGTGCAGGGAACTCAGCCTGGGTTTGCTGCAGGTCAATAATTAGTTGCTTTTGGCACACACGTGCGAGACCGCATAGTGGCTATGGAACCCCTTGGTTATTTTCTGGAATGCTGTTACGAACCGGTTTGATGTCCTTTTTCCTAGCTTAAACGTTGTTAAAACGCTCCCCTTTTAAAACAGATTTTATTCTACTGAGCATCAAATCGTTGGAGAACTGTCAATATCACCAACGATCAGAAAAAAGTGATTGACGTGGCTGTAACCTTGGATTTTGAGGCCCGCACCTTTGTGAGCGCTCATCTTCAGGCGTTCGCCTCTTGGCTGGGTATCACTTCGTACGTCAGGATCATATTGAAAACACCATCCTAGTAGTACAAATAATTTTCTGGAACACTGTTCGGCTCCGGGTGTAAAGCTGGGCCAGTGACTCTAGAACTAGAAGTTGTGTGTTCAATTATGGCAATGACGAAGACGGGCTACCACTGCATACGTTGAGCATAGGCAGCGCAGAGCAAAACTAAGAGCCACGGTATAAAATAAACAGTGCTCATAAGCTTTAACCTCGTATAAAATAATACTAATAATAATGTTAAAGTATTTATTATTTAATTGTAGGGCTACACGGGTCTATAACTAATTCACTTTACAAATGATTGTAGGAAGTGCTGTATGTATATACATGTATATACAGTTAGCAGGAAATTATAAGCATAACTGGTATATTTTAATTTAATTTTGTTTATTTCACTTAAACGGTGTACACACCAATGAGTTGATTTAGCCACAAGTGCTATTATTGCCTTGCACTATAAAAGTTACTAGTGCATATATATGTTTATCTTATTAACACCCGGGCTGAGTATATGTGTTTATGTTACATCAAAGGGTTTTGAGACAACCAGCAATCTAGCTTTTTGCTAATTCTGCTCTGGACCAAACCACCGGACATCCCGCAGCGTGGTATCGATTACATTCGCCTCAGCACTGTCTACATCGACATCCGTCCTGTGATTCATGAAAACCCTCCACGTTACACAGAACGTGATAAAATCCGCGGACAGTAAAGGACGCAGTTATATGTCGCTCTCATATATATATATATATATATATATATATATATAGACCTTTTAGAGAAATAAAGTTAAGACCACTTTGAGATGATCACACGATGTAATGAATGAGTGAGATGTATTGAAATTGCATTCTTTCGTGGTGATCGTCATCGGTCGTAATTATCTTAGTTAGCGGTGCAAAACTTGCAATCGGAATAACGCCACCAGCAATAGCAGTGTTGTGTGCAGGTTTTCATCTGCAGGAAGCGGTTTCATGGTGCCCAGATCGCCGGCTGAACACCTGGCCGCCACATCGCTGATGTGTCAGACGGACGACCTGATCGGATGCTGTCACCACTCAACCACACTTGACCTGTGTGTTCACCTGCTCTGCCTATGCCGACGGCTCCTTCTGGTCGAAGTAGGACTAGTTGTTGTAGTAGTAGTAGTGGTAGTAGTCTTCGGGGAGAAGGAAAAGTAGTATTGGTCGTTTGAGCACAAGCAGGTGGTGTCGTCACCCAACAGAAACCCAACGTAAAAACTCCACCCCGCAAAATTACTGCTGCTGATGCTACTGCTGCCGTCTCATCTCGAGCTCTGGTATTCGGTTGCTGTGTTTTCGTTATGACTAGCGCCGGTACGAGGTCGCCACAGCATGGTACTTCAATAACTTCTATGCTGGGCCTGCTATGTCTGGCGTAGCCTGAACTGCATTTGGCCGCGAGTTCACCGGCCAGCCAGCCAGCATTTCAGACAGCAGAACAAACAAACAGATAGATAGATAGATAGATAGGCAGGCACGCAGACAGACACCCAGACATATACTATATACAACGACAGCGCCCACTGACGCTACCCCACCCCCCATTTGTCTCTCCGAAAGAACAAACGGTCCGACAAAAGGTCAAACTACAGCAGCTCTAGAGTACGTACGCTCAGTAGTAGTGAATCGAACTGCCTCGAGCGCAGTGCGCAAAGTGCCTCTCACCCCTGACATGACATTTCGACCGATTCGGCTGATAGGCCGACACGGTACTGCGTGGTTCAGGTCGAGAGCTGAAGTAGTAGTAGTAGTAGTAGTTGTAGTAGAAGTTATCGTTATTGTTGTTACCGTTGTCGTCAAGATGTCCCAACTTGTCCTTGTTTTGTTATGATTGTTCTCGTTATTTTCGCTGTTGTCGCTGTTTGTTGCCACGAGCTGCCATTGCATTCGCTTCTCTACCCATACATTGCCATATTCGACCTATCGTTTTGGGGAAAAAAATTCAGCGGAATGGCAAGGAAAATTGAGGTAAAACAAGAACGTTAGAGAAATACACAACCGACTGGATGGCAAGCCGCACGTGAACGTAATGCTCGGATGCTCTAGATGTGTTTCGGTTTATGTCGATATACATTTAGCCAGCGGTTATGCATGATGTACGAAACGACAAGTCCGAGGCAGAGAGAACAAGACGAGATGACACTGGAAAGTCACACGCCGTCATCACTATAATCGATAACAACAAGAGGAGCAACAGAAATTGAAACAATGATCGCCAGCAGCAGCAACAACAATAGTAACAGTTACAAACAGTTGCCGTTGCTGGATAGGCCCAGTCAATCGACACTGATCATAGTCAGCGCTGATTAGTCGATCAATCAATTGTTGACGTCCTGCTGGCGGAATTCTGCTAGCGAATGAGACCTCTCTACACAGCAAACTTCGGCGGGTATTCCTATCTGGCGTATGCCTCGCGAGGCGCCCATTTGAATATCGAGTAGTTGTCCACCTGAATATGGACTATTGCTGCCTTGATCGGAATGAACATGAAAATGGAATATCTGCCCAGACCTTATCCTCGCCCCCTAGACTACCTAGGTCGGGGTCGGGGCAGCAGAGCCGATTCGACACTCGGTAGTGATACATAGAAACCGAACCAGCGCCGACGACGACGACGCGACGGTGAGGTGAATCCAAAATGAAGTCAAATCGCCCGCGGGCTGTGGTGTCGCCGTTTGACAGGTTTGCCCTCCGCCCACAGCGCGCACCCCCCTCAACTGATGATGTCCGGGCCGACGAGCGCCGATGACCAGCCGTGACGTTGTCGAAGTAGGGAAATCATCATCGTCATCATAATAGTTATAGGGACGAGAACGACACCAGCACCGACGCTGACTTGATGCCTCCGGCTTGACTCAACTCACCTGTCTCTCTCCCTCGCTCCCGCTCGCCCCCCCCCCCTCTCTATGTTTATGCCGCCTCCCCTAACCTAGATCGGACTTAATTGGTAGTCTGTGCAGAACTCACTGCACAGGATCGAGGGCGGATAAAGAGGGGTATTACATTTTTCAGAACTACGCGAGTTACATAAACTTACACATACAGAAAAGAAATAGAGTGTGAGCGTCGATAAAGTGAGCGCCCTTGTTTGTTGCATCGTGACCAACCGCGGCGGCGGCGGCAGCAGTAGCTGCAGCAGCAGGACGTCCTGAAGGCCGTCAAATTGTGACGTGCCATCATGGTGCATCTAGTTGAAGGCCAGAGTACCATAGTACGTCGTTAGTTCTGTATGATCGCTACTATTATATACAATAGTAGTATAGGTCATAATACAACGTACACAGGTAAATTGAACGGCCGATAAATCTGTATGATAGCTACTATTATATACAATATTAGTATAAGTAACAGTACAACATACGCAGTAAAAAAATGGCCCATAAATCGCAGGCGATTCGCAACTGGCGCAGCATTCTCACATACACGCAGGTTTTCAATACATACCATGCTTCTCCTATAAGCCGCGTATCATACCTCACAACAAGTTTCCACAATTCCACATCGTAGTAGATAAAATCTACTTCGATGTGGAATTGTGGAAGTAAATGGTTAAGCATGGGTCACTAGGTCGAATGTGACGGAGGCAGTAAATGCACATTAGTATTACACAATAAATATACATACCTAGCCTTAGACTACCATTTCATGGTGAATAGAATGCAGATGTAATGGTCTTTTTTCTGAACGTAGAATTTGTATTTAGATCGTGACCTAACTTCCGCAAATATATATATGTCCACTGGCGGCAGATTCGTGCATTGAAGCACGCCTCCGAATCGCGTTTTTGTTGTTTTTTAGCTCTAATTTGAAGTCTTCAAGCACCGTGTTGCGTGAATCAAAAGGCCTTGCTCTCAATTTTTGCGGAAATGAGAAGAACTCGCACGGTGCAACAATCGATGAATAAGCTAGGGTTTTCACCAGCGTGAGTACAGATATGGCGAGAAATGCCTCAAAGTTTTCAAGCCAGTGTGCCAGCGCGTTGTCGTGATGGAAGAACAATTGAATCAGAGACTCTTTAGAACTCCCTCTCTCTGATAAACGCAGTAAAAACGTTTGGTAGGCAAATATCCCGGCCATGCGAGTTAGGGGATCACTAGGTTTGAGAGTGGGTTTGAGAGTCCCACACTACCCAGATTGAAGGGTGTGCATTATGCATTTGTAATGTAATGCCTGTAATTATGCATTTGTAATGTAATGCCTGTAAAAGAAAGGCATTCCACAGCATACCGATTGCTCGTCACTTTACCACCTTCTCTTAGTTCTACCATTGTCACAATTTCATTTCTGGAAAAGAAGATGACAACCATTGTATTTTCAGACGACCGTGGACGCTTTAATTTTGTAGGAACACTTTTGTTGGGCCGGCGCTCCAACGCCTGGCCACTGCAAGCTCTGGATCTTAAGAAAAGGGTCATGCAAATTTACCCAAGTCTCATCCC
Source organism: Dermanyssus gallinae (assembly GCA_003439945.1). Lineage (NCBI taxonomy): Eukaryota > Metazoa > Arthropoda > Arachnida > Mesostigmata > Dermanyssidae > Dermanyssus > Dermanyssus gallinae. The sequence goes on from QVRM01006398.1 coordinate 78,761, forward strand.
TTGTGTGTCAGAATCTCGAGGCCAAAGAAGGCCGTCATCAGAATCTCGAGGCCAAAGAAGGCCGACTTTCGTCGAATACTGCCATAAATTCTCGAGCCAGAAAGCCTTGCGCCTCTTTTTCGTCCTGTGACAAATCACGAGGCACCTCTGCATCGAGCAGAGTTTTAGTTAATCCAAGGTGGTTGTGCAGGAGCAGCACCTGGCATTCAGTAGAACGTTCTCTCTAGCGATGCATGTGCAATTTTCGGATTTTCGTTCTTTGCAGCCTTCACACGAAGAGCCAGATTTTCATCGTCTATTGCTGCTTTTTCATAAGGGTACAGTTTTAGATGGAAAAGGAGGCCGGGTATGGTGCTTCTTCTTCCCAATAGTCGAACAAAGCTATTTGAAATAAGCTTTGTGCACTTAGTAAGCGTCGCCGCGTACAAAACAGCCAGATTTTTGGTGGTTACATTTGGTGTGGCGCCGCCATGCTTGTACGTAACATGTCCTTAAATTGTTTTCTGAGGGATAATCGAATGTTCCACCTAAACGTCAACAAGGATGGCGATACGCGCTCTGCACTACGCGGTAAAAGCCAGGTTTCTATATATATATATATATATATATATATACATACATACATATACCAAAAGTTGCATGTCACTCAAATCTATATTGAGGACATTTAACACTCCCTGTTTCTATCGCTCAAAGAACGGGCCCACGTGAAACACGATCTACACTGCATAGGGATTAACTGTTTCCGTCGCTAGCCCGTAGATGGCGGACAATCGCAGAGAAAAACAGTCTTATAACATGGCAGAAGTTCTGTGAAATACGATAGCAAATTATATAGCGGCTGCCATTTTGGCTTTTGATATTTTCAATACCATCAGCGGCAACAATGAGGATGTCGATGCCCAAGCAATACAAATACGCAAGAAAAACTTCCCCTCGATCCACGGCCGCACCTTCAATTGCAAAACTACAGCCATAAGATATGCAAGAGCCATGAAATGAGGATGATGCCCAAGTACACATACGATAAGGAGGCCAACGCATTTTTCTCTATGCTTCATGCAGATGGCATTGTTCTATGAGCGACCTATAACGGGCTTAAGTATGCATAGACATAATAGCCAAGTTTGGTGAACGAGAGCTAACAATACCATGTCTTCGCACACACAATGCGGCAAATCTAATTCTTGTTTTGATGAGCAGATAAGCGACAAAAAACGTTGGCGGTCAAATATTCCTTATGGATATATATTTATATATATATATAGCTTTTCACAACTTGAAGGCACGTGGTATTATACCGCAGAATTGTAGCTCAATTATCACGTTATTTTCGTGGACGGCGTTCACCATGCAACTGCGATCTTTCGAAATGGCTCAATGCTTGCGAAGCGTGGCAGCGGCGAATGCTATCCGAGAGGCCATTAAAACACGGACAGATTTCGGCGCGCTGGGCCCGACCAAGGCATTGTTTCACCGGCCAAAAGCCTGCTAAAAGCGTGAGGACGGATAGTACGTCGAGACGGCGAGCTGACTGTGGAAAAGCGGGTGAACGCTGCTAACTACACGCGGAGAACATGGAGAACTCAGCGGCAGCAGCAGCAGCAGGAGCGGGCCATTAACAACAACAAACGATGGGCGGCCAGGTGATAACTACTCGATAGCCAAATCAATCCAATTGGCACGACGGTGCTTTTATGGCGTGATTCCGCAGAACATCTGCAGGCGAGTTTGCGTGCTTACGTGTGCTTCGTTCGTTCTAATCACGCACACGTCGTCTCTCGCTACAATGCAGATGAACAAAAACAAGATACGAAACAGAAAAAGAAGAAGCAGCAGCAACAGCAACACCACCAACAACAACAGATGCAGCAGCAACAACAAAAACAACAAATGCAGCAACAACAACAACAACAGCAGCAACAATAACAACAACAAATAATAATAACAACAACAACAACAACAACAACAGCAGCAACAATAATAACAACAACAACAACAACAAATAATAATAATAACAACAACAACACCGACAACAACAACAACAACAACAACAACAACAACAACACCGACAACAACAACACCGACAACAACAACAACATCAACAACAACAGAACAACGACAACAACAGCAGTAGCAGCAGCAGCAGCAAAAACAACAAGAGCGGCAACGCATATACACATGCACATGTACATTGGAAATTGGCGGCGGTGATGGTGGGGTGGTAATGAGTGGTGGCGAGTGATGGCGAGAGGCTTGCGGTGTCGAATCGTAAGTGGTGCTAATGCTTTCGAGTCGCCAGCTGGCCGCACGGCCGCCCGCGCCGCACTAATGGCGTCATGAAGCCGCGTGATGTCATTGATGTCGAACATAGAGTGCGTGCTGGGCGCCGTCGGAAGTTTGCGTGACAGTTGTTCAAGTGTACGACGACTATGCACGAACGTCGGCTAGCAACGACAACAACCAAGCGAGCAAGCGAGCGACTCGCTACCAACAAATGTAGAAACAACAGACAGATACCACACGTTTAACAACAACAGCTGAAGCCACCGCTCACATGTCAGCTAAGTGCCGGAGTGGATTAAAATTAGCCATGACACGAAAAAACCGTACACGGGCAATTGCCTTAGGAAAAATCTAAAAAAAAAAAAAGTATCCATGGAGTATCCATAAAGAACGAATCGCGCGCATTGCGTAATTGCGTGATGACGTGCAACCGGGCAGATCGCGACTGATCTACTTGTCGAGTTGTCTCGTAAATATACCGTTTCGCTAACTAATAAATTGCCAGCCAAATTTACTCAGCCATGTGGTTTCTTGCCTCAATGTTGTGCGTATTGTGTGCCTAATGTGGTTGTGCGTATGTTGGTCAGGCTTTTCGACATTACATTCGACATAATCATGTCCATGTGCTAGTGATAAATGTGCTCTATGCAGAACATAGCGATAAGGTACACAACATCTTAAACCGGTGTCTGTCGAGTTGTCTCGTAAATACCGTTTCGCTAACTAATAAATTGCCAGCTAAATTTACTCAGTCATGTGGTTTCTTGCCTCATTGTTGTGCGTATTGTGTGCCTAATGTGGTTGTGCGTATGTTGGTCGGGCTTTTCGACATTACATTCGACATAATCATGTCCATGTGCTAGTGATAAATGTGCTCTATGCAGAACATAGCGATAAGGTACACAACATCTTAAACCGGTGTCACGTCGCGTGAATGAATAGAACAACAACTATTGAGGTCAACAACTATTTACGTGTAAGTTCGGTACCAGGTCTGTTACGCCGCGCTTTACGCCAAGTGCATGCGTTCAAGCAGCTTGCGTGCCCGACGAAGCCCCACAGCCAAGCTACATCCCGTATACTTTAGAACCCCAGCTAGAAATAGACATTTCTTAACGAGGTTGTTTTCAATTGTGGACTAACCTTCGTCTCTTCCTACGGGCTTGAAACTCACCGTGAGACATATCTTCAATGTACTAAGGGCCGGACATGCTGAGATATCTATTGTGTTTGCCAGCAGTCCTAGTGGCAGCACGGCCGCTGGCTCTCAGTGGTACATCGTTCACTATTTCGACAAGCATCGGTTGAAGAAGACCATCCAATCAACAACAGGGGTCGAACATGCGACACTCCGGTAGATGACTACCATGACTAGAGAGAGTTCCACTAGTTCCCTGGACCACGCCGCCACGTCCGCTACCTAAGCTGACTGGTGTGTCAAGTACAACTTGTAGATGCGCTTAACTGGGGTTCGTTGACATTTGCCTTTCTCGAGGAGTTCGTCCGGTATACGAAACGAATCGATCAACCCCTTCTTCGACCGTGTCTACCGTTGGCGTCACAGGCTTTTCGGCAACGACATTGGCCTTGCCGTATGGCAATGCTTGTGCGTCGCTTCTGGCTGTTAACATATTTACTATGTGTTGGACGTTTGGTAACCCTCGTCAAGGGTGTCACCCTCGTGCTATTTCTTTTGCCACCTAGGTATTCTGTAACCTATAGCAGGTCGGTTGGCAATGCTCTTAACTGTGTATGTAAAGGAAAGTTACACGTTTAAGAACGAAACTAGAATAATTAGCATCTACATGCGACGACATTGGAAAAAACCTTTGGAAGTCGAGATAATGGAGTCCCTACTCGAGGTGAAAGATAAACACTTTTTTGGTCGCCTAGTGAACATACTTTATACACGTTGGGTCTATATATACGTCTATCTACATCACAAATGGCGTGCCATTCCCGAGACGAAACAGACCTCGAGGTCTGCTCGCGATTGCCCACACCCGCTGGCAGAATCTGATAGAGTCACGATCGCTCTATCTGTGGACGCACAATTTGTAGTAGATGTAGATTACAAAATAATGATGCATATGTCCTATATGTGTGTTTGTTTAGCACTATCTGTCTGTATGACATTAGATAGCATCGCATTCGACCTTATGTAATTCTCGCGGAAAACGCAATAGCATACAAGGCAACATCACAGCAGTGCCACCAGGGGGGCAGATATCTCCGACTACAAATTGTACTTGAACTAATTTAGATTTAATATCTACTGTTGGTTTGCAGACAAACAGAGAACCCGATCTCTGTCGTGTTCTCGGGCCCCTTGCGTTTGTCGTCGTTCTTAACACGCAATCATGTGGTTTCTGCTTTGGGTAATTTCAAGCGTAAGAATTTAGACCGCTTGGGATTGGTTTGTTTTATTTAATCTAACCGCTTGTCCCCTTGCCCTCTATTTCGACTAGGTTTACTGCAATACCATTTTATAATCTTTGATCTAAAGATTCTGCAACTACGAGGTGTCTTTGTAGACTAATACTTCACCCGTCGTAGAGCAAGAAGTGAAATAAAATTAGGTGATTTAAATACAATCGTGGTGGACTATACTATCAATATAAAAATCACAAGTCAACCTCGCATCATCATGATGTGACTTGTTAAATTTAAATCAAAAATATTTAACAACTTATAGTTAACTTTTTAAGAACAAACGAAAATGATGAGTTTTTGACAACATTGATACATTTTAAGCAAATTGGCCATTGATAGAGTATTATTGGCAGAGTATATTAAAAGTATGGGGCAAGTAATTTTGTTAAATAAGAATTCCTACATTTCTACAACTACACTTGTTCGATCTGAGTAGCAATGCAGAATATTACTTAATACTTTCGAAACATGTTGATATATATATATATATATATATATATACGCACAGACATTTAGCTAGGGTCTATGAACGCAACTGAGATAATGAATAACAGGACCACGCAAAACTATGTGTGCGTGCGTGTCCCGCCTTAATCTATAACACTGTCACCGTTGGAAAGTAAGTTTAGGACGGTGTTCAGAACTCAGAAACATTACTCAAAAGCAGCAGGAGCAGCATAAGCCAGCAGTTGAAAATGGCTCCGAAAGATCCCGAAGAAAGCATAGCTCGCTAAATACATTCGAACGAACATAGCATACAGCAGCTACTGCTCACCGGAGAAACCTAGCCGTAAAATTGGCGAATTCGTAGTGTGTGCAAATTTTCCGGCGCCATCACAATTGCGGTGGTGGCGCGTTTTCTCTCGATGGCATGGCCTCAATTCGCTGTGGCTGCGACGATCGTGGGGGCTTGTCGCGTCTGCTTCCACGACTGGAACTGACGTGCAGCCGGACAACCTTTATTTAACGAGAAATGTTCTACATCATTAAACCCAATTAGGTCCAACGCGCACACATACTACTAGATGGGGATTATGACTGCAAGTGTCGCCGATTTCCGAAGAGAGAGAGCCACATCTTCCTGTCTCCGGTTCTCGCTATCGACCCAAAGTGCCTGCAGCTTCTCGGCACTGTCACTAGATGCTAACGGTTCGACCCAAGTGTGTTCCTGCTCATACACGCCTCTGACGTCAGCTGTGAAGAAAATTTGACTAAAACGTTTCTTCTTTTTTGAGTAGGAAAAAGCCGCAAGCAACTACAGGGCAGATTGCCGAGAAGCCAGTCCCATACGCAGGGCTATCTTAACTTCGATAATAGGTTATATCATAGTGTATTTTGTTGTATTTATTTTTCTGGTACATTTTACCTAGCAAGAAACACGACAAAATGCTTGGAGCAGAGCAACGCACTAAATCAGCTAATTAAGCAGCTAAGGTCGTGCGTAGAGAGTAGAATATATATCAACCCTGGGTGTTGTCTGCTTTTATCTTGCATCAATAAAGTCCGGTGACTATAACTTTACTTGTTCTTCAACTGCTACTCTCGAAACAAACGCAGGGCTTGTGTGCAATTGAGTTCTCTATTTAACCTATACGGCAAGCGAAACTATGCCAAGCAAAGCTCGGAGTCGTGCTACCTACAGCAGTGTTTCCCTAACAATTTTCTTGCAAAACAAGCATAACCACATAGAGCAAGTTCTCGTTAACGACAGCAAATACGGTTAGGCTGAAACGCGTAAACTTCTCTAAACGTCTAACTAAGAGATCCGTCCGACTTCAGTAGGAAGTGTTAACTGCTTTTAAAGTTCTCTTTCCTCTTATGTGCATATAGCAATGACAGCCGGTTAACAATTGATAGTTCGCCGCTTTCTTTATAACACAAAGTATTTACGTCTTCGATATACAATATTTGTCGTAATGGTATTAAAATAATTGCTTAATACCTCGCACAGCACATTTAAGCCGAATGCTGCAGGGAACACTCCGAACAACAAAATAAAGTCGGGTGAGCTTGCTGATGACCATCGCACCGAGTCACACCTAGACTAAGTGTAAAGCTTATCGTCATGAGCTGGCCGATAAACACCGCGTACCTGAACGCCCGGGTACGGGTTACAGGTTCACTCGACTCGGGCTGAAAAAGGTTCAAGCCTGCAGCACTTATATTAAACACCGTTCCTCGGGATAGGCCCGGCCGCACCTGTCTGTGTGATGAAGACGGCTCTGGAGATTAGAAGTACAGGTGTCTAAAGGTACGTTTGTCAACGCAGCTTTCAAACGCTTCCGTGTGCCAGATGTCGGACGATGTCGGTATAGACGCATGCGGTACGACGTGACTGCTTTGTGCCTTCGGCTCAGCGTTGACGGGGGGGGGGGTGTGATGGGCGGAGAAGTGAGCCTTCTACCGGAAATCCTGTCCTGCCCAACACCCGCCAGTTTGACGTCCTCGATAGGAAGGTTGACGTTGTTGACATACTTCGGCTCGACTTGCATTTTCCCACTAGACGCTCTTCACGGTCACGGTCTCCTTAATAGTTAATATAATAATAATAATAATAATAATAATAATAATAATAATAATAATAATAATAATAATAATAATAATAATAATAATAATAATAATAATAATAATAATAATAATAATAATAATAATAAAGAGCCGCTAATTTGGAGGCGCTAGCTGATCCCGAGATTATTTTTCAATGTCTGGATGACCCGGCCGCATTGAAGACTGTCAGCCTACTAAAGATATATAATGAAATAAGACAATCTTTGCCGGGAGCGCATGCGCGTATCACAGCGCAAGGAAAGCTAGCAATTCGTGTCAAAGAACCAAAACAGGTCGCAATTGCAAAAACACTGAAAATAGTTTGCGGGGTATCAATATCTCATTGTGAGGATACGTCAGCGTTCTGGGGACGAATCTCCGGTGTTAATCCCCAGTTCACCGAAGAAGATTTACTTGAATGTTTAAAAGATCAGGGTGTTAGCCAAGTAAAAAGGGAAAAATTTGCTGTGGCTACACAGGACGGTGGAGGCAAAACAACGAAGGGCTGGAAAAACTCCGCGAGGGTGCGACTAAGATTCGAAACCATGCCGGTCTCAGAGGTTACAATTGTCGACGAAATATTTAAAGTAACGTTATGTGCAGGCTCTCCTCTGCAGTGTTTAAAATGCCATAAGTACGGGCATAAGGCTACCGATTGTCAAAAACAAGGTGAACCCACGTGCAGAAAGTGCGGCCGCCCTGGACACCAAATATGGGAATGCCATGATAAGGCCCGTTGTGTTAACTGTGGCGGCGCCTATGCTTCCAACGATAGCAATTGTGGTGTAAGAAGAATATATTCCGAAGCACAAAGAGTGAAGCTATACGAGAAAGTATTTACCCGTCTCCCCGTCAAAGATGATTTTCCTACAATGGTTCAAGTCGTAGAGCAGAATAATAATACCTCGACAGAGGGACAGAAGTCCTATGCTGATGCCGCACGATCTACAACAATTATGGGTCCTAGACAAATAATGCACAAAGATGGAGAGACCGTGCTTTGCCACCTCCCCCCCCCAAGATTTAGAAAAAATGTCGACCAAAAGAAACAAGCATCGAACAAGCAACCGGAAGGACGGCAGCCGAAGTCGCAAGAAAAAACAGTTACAGGATCTTCAAATATCGTTAATGGAATTCTCCAGATATGGAAGATCTTTAAGCCCCTACTGTCTAAATGGCTAGAAGACAACCAAGACTTTAATAGAGCTATATCTTTTCTTGAGTCGGAGGCAGGAAAGGCCTTTATGATAGCCGTCTTAGATGGCTCCAAAGAAGTGCCTTTGGTTCATACGGAAAACACGAGTATCGACAAAAACCATACCTAAATGACTTCACAACCGTCCCATCCCGACGTAATCGTAACAGATGAAGACTCTAGACTGAATTCCCCACTATCCCAGACCCCTTATACCTGCACACACTGCGGTCGCGCCTTGAGAACCTCACAGGGCTTGCGAGCGCACATAACACGTCTACACCCCGCGGCATCCCTTCGCAATCAACATCTAAGACCCTTTCAACCACAACCGACTGACTCATCCAATACGCCTTCTCCTTTTCATACTTCTTCTATCGATTCCTCATCAGTCAACCCAGCAACACTGGTTCAAACTTTAGCGCAGGCACGCCGAGATCTCAAAATTGCCAGGGTCATACCCCGGGGAGCGAGAGAAGCCTGTGCCGTAGCTTTCGCAAAGGCGTTGAATAATTTCAACTCAAAGCTGGATGTTCAAAGCTGGAATAGCCTAATGTCTGCTCCATCTTTGATGCTGGCCTTACCACATAGAAAAAATCATGAAGCCACACTAACCAGAATCATCAAAGACAACGCGTCAATGCTCGAACAAAAGACTTTGGAAGGCCTCCTGCAGACAGTTAGAAAGGCCCCAAGTAATAGAATAGACAGCCCAGTTGGAGACCGGGAGAGCGTGTCTATGGCTGAAAGAAAATTAGCCGAGGGCGATGTACGCTCTGCCGCTAGGGTCCTGCTGTCATCAGATACATTTGCACCACGTAATTCTTGCACAGAGCGCGAATTAAGAAACAAACACCCGCCACCACCGGCCGCCTGTCAGGAGCGCTTAGAAACCTTCGAGCAACCTAAAGTTGGAATCTGCGAGAGCGTCGAAAATTCGGCGATCTTAGAGGCAATTCGCTCATTCCCTGTTGCAAGCGGAGCTGGACTGGATGGATTGCGACCACGTCATCTGCGCGATATGTTGGATCAAACTGTTCCCTCGTCAGAATGCCTGCTAAATGATCTAAGCATATTCCTTGGCAGAGTGTTAAATGGCACATTACCTAAGTTTTGTCTACCACTATTTTATGGTGCAAATCTTACAGCTCTTAAGAAAAAAGACAACTCTATAAGGCCCATAGCTTGTGGATTGACTTTGCGTAGGATTGCTGCAAAGATAGCAATGGCGAGAAATAAAAAGGCAATTTTGACTGCGATCCTGCCACATCAAGTTGGAGTGGCTGTTAGAGGCGGCGCAGAAGCACTGGTGCATGCTACACGCGCCCTTTTGAAGACTGAGGACCAAGTGAAGGTTCTGGTTAAACTAGACTTCTGCAATGCATTTAGTACGCTAAGAAGAGACAAGATACTGGATGCAGTGATGAAGAAAACCCAGAGCTTTTGCCCATGGTCTGGCAAAGTTACAGAGATCCTTCACTCTTAACCTGGGGCACAACTTCAACATTGCATTTGGAAGCAGGCATTCAACAGGGTGACCCGCTAGGTCCTGCTCTATTTAGTCTCGGTATATCAGATCTAGTATCGCAACTACAGAGCCCTTTCAACGTGTGGTATCTAGATGACGCCACGCTTGCCGGCCCCGCGAGTATCATTGCGACAGATCTGAGAAGAGTGCTGCAGTTTGAAGAAGACGGGGGACTGGCACTGAATGCTTCAAAATGTGAGATTACCGCTGTCGGGGGCTCGCTTCAGGAGAGAGAGGAAGCAATCCAGGAGATCACAGAAATACTTCCTGACATCACGCGAGTAGAGGTAAACAACTTAGAAGTTCTGGGGGCCCCCGTAAAGCAAGATGGAATTTCGCATACACTCTCTAGGAAGAAAGAAGCCCTTACTAAAATTCGTCCACGACTGACACGCTTGCATCCTCAGGCCGCGCTGTGCATTTGGAGATATAGTCTGGGGTCTTCAAAGTTTAACTACACACTGCGTTCATGCCCTGCTATAGTGTGCTCTAAAGAATTAACCGCGTATGATGACGTTAGCAGAGATATACTTAGTGAAGTCCTAAACGTCAATTTGGAAGACAACACCTGGCAGAGAGCAAGTCTCCCAATACGTGAAGGTGGTCTGGGAATACGAAGTGCTATTGACCTAGCTCCTGTCTGCTACGCTGCTTCACTGATCCGATTTGGTCCGGTCGCAGCCTTGCTAGTGGAGGAGGCAGTTCGACCACAAATAAAAAATGAAACTAGTAAAGCGCGGGATACCATTAGAACCATGTTGGACCCGGGGCCTTTGGAACAATATCCCAGCCAATATAACCTCGATGAGCTCAAAAGCAAAAAAAAGAGCAGGGAGATCTTAGAGGGGCTTCTTACCCAGAGAGACCGCGCCGTATTCTTAGCGGCACAAGATAACTTCAGTGGGGGTTGGCTTAAAGCCTTACCCTCACCTCAGCTCGGCACCATGCTGGATCCCAACCATTTCCGCATGATGTCAGCACTTAGAATCGGCGCCCCCGTCTGCGAGCCGTTTCAGTGCAAACTGTGTGGAGAGACGGTAGATTCCAGTGGCCTACACCCATTGAGTTGCCCGAAGAGTGCCGGTAGATCCTCCAGACATGCTGAATTAAACAAGGTCATTAGGAAAGCCGGTATACCATCTACACTTGAACCGAGAGGTTTAGTGCCCGCTGGCGAAGAAAGACCTGATGGGGTGACCATTGCATTATGGTCTCATGGGAAGTCCCTTGATTGGGATGCAACGGCTTCGTGCACCACCGCGGCTTCCTATTTACACCACAGCTCAGTTGAGCCGGGGTAGGTGGCAAAGCATGCGGAAGCCAGAAAACGCGTTAAATACACTGGACTGGAAACAAGATATACTTTCGTGCCTATTGCCATGGAGACGCTAGGACCAATCAGCAAGGGAACCGAAGCATTTCTCAAAGATTTGAGTAAGCGAATTCAGGAGGTCACAGGCGACCAAAGAGAGGGTCAATTCTTGAGGCAAGCGTTGTCTTTGGCCGTTTGCAGAGGAAACGCGGCATCTATTTTAGGCGCCATGGAGTGAAATAATTATTTAAAGAATTTGCAATAATACGTTCAGACCTCACAATTGTAACATTATTTAACATGTAATAAATAATAATAATAATAATAATAATAATAATAATAATAATAATAATAATAATAATAATAATAATAATAATAATAATAATAATAATAATAATAATAATAATAATAATAATAATAATAATAATAATAATAATATAATAATGTTTAACTGGATCGTCACTGCGTCACTGGGTTGGCTAATGTCGACGTTGTGGAAAATGCGTAAGTTTTATGCCCGTTCATGGACCGGGTAGCTTGAAGCAAGAACAAATCAAGGCGGACACTTCGATTTAGTTCTACGAATTAGAGAGCGTAGGCGCTAGTAGAATGAAAGACATTGTGTAGTTGTGCGAGCCGTTTTAGTGTTACCTGAATGACCGCAGACAATTCCACTTTAAGCTGAGCTCGCGTCATATGACACGAGTTGAATGTCAGTTATATAATCTATTGCTACTTTTGAACGGCGTGCCTGAATGTGTGTACACATCATTGCATAAGTTCAGATAACTCCTCAGCGTATTTTTAGAATATAGATCAATCACTTTTTTGACGTACCAGGTGCACGTAGGCTAGTATGTCTGTCTTGTAGCATTCCCGTGAGTAGCTTCATATGGCCATTATCTCCTTATATATATATAGACACACAGGAGGAGCCATAAAACACTTCATTTACGACTGTTATGCCTAGCAAGTGACACAGTTTACTCTCGGCTGAGTCCAACTGAATGATCCTACTTTGGAATGGCCTAGTTCAATTTCCTGCTCACTAAACGGAACCTGCCTACATTAAAGCACTATTTAAATGTACTGTTTTCTAGCAAAAACACGGCACCGTATCTGGCAGGCGTGTCTTGAAGTCACAGCAGCAACACAAAGTACAGTCGACTTTAATTTATAGCGATTAATGGTGAATGGCCTATCAATCTAGAGCAGAGACAAATGCATCCGAAGGCATGACCTCCTGTATCATAATCTCCGAGATTATACGTTTAACCGCATTGGTTGATGCCATAATGACAGTCGATAGTTGTGGCAGTATATATATATATATATATATATATATTTCGGTGATAGTTTTAGCGTTTTTACGAGTGAGACGGTGGCACACTTGGGTGTCGGGGTGCGAGGTGCGTTCTATTGTAGATACATACACACAGAAGGAACTCTGCGACCGACTGTGAGAGATAAAAAAAAAATAGAGAAAAAATAAAAGTAACAAAGATATGAGTGAGTCAGGGGGGAGACACGTAGCTTTGGTCATTTCATGCAGACTGCTTCCTTTGCCGGTGTTGCTACTCTCGGGCATATATGCTCTTCAGGCGAAGCAGGGGAGAGGAAGAGCGAGTCATTCGTGGCAGTTTTTAATTAGAAACAAGATCAAAGTTACGTGACACTGAACTGAGCTGCAGTAGAACCAGTGTCAATGGCACGAAGCGCTACGGGGCACCGCAACGAATCAAGTCAAGCAAGAGCACTTAAAAAGAAGCTGAAAGGTCTGACAAGTGTGCGTAACAATCCATACCTCTAACTAGCTGACTAAAATTTTGTACAGAGTCAGGCGGCCTAAATAAAAAAAACATGCGCCATCAATCGTAGCGCCTATTTCGTAGGCACAGAACTGAACAATTGTTAAAACATATTGCGCATTATTTTTCCTGTGAGATTCTCTCCGCGAATACTCCACCCCGAGGCACGCATTCATTCGTACCACGGCTGCAATTTAATTCGAGCTAACAAACTGGTACGTGGCAGTAGTCGAGATAGTTAAGCTCAACTAAAGATCTACGGATGTGCATCAGATCTTTGTACATATATGAGCACGACTCCGCTTCTTCCCGTCGCGACAGAAAAACATCAAAGAACAATGCTGCGCGGTTGATAACAAGACCAGCCCACGAAATACGTCAATCACCACTTCACAGACATCCGCGGTTTAGGACAAGGCGGATTGTGCAACTTTGCTAAAGCTATTGTGCAACTTTGCAAAAACTATTGTGCAACTTTGCAAAAACTAGTGGCATGACGGTATATAAGTTTGCGCCACTTCTGTGCTAAGTTATACTTTTGCGTGATGATGCAATCTGTTTGATTGACCCCCCAGAGCAGGTATGGGTAGTCGCTTGCGTTAAGTTAGTTTCGCCTTATAAAACAACAAACTAGAATTATTTATTTATAGAGTCCTCCGGTTAGAAGAGGCACGCTGCCCTATATCAGCCGACTCGTACGGGACTTTAGAGATGTGTGAGTGAGACGTATCCTACACTGACCAAATAAAGGCCGATAAATACAAAACGCTGCTACATTTTATTTTATTTTCTGCGAGGTCACCTCAATTGAAGCTGCCGTATCTACAGGATACATTTTACTGCTACAGATTAGGCTTAGGATTGATGTCTCATTTCACGCCTCCCGTGTGACCAAGATTGTGCCAGTGGGTGGGAGAAACTTCCTCTGTAGATATCGGCCACTATGACTTGCAAGAGAAACTATGCGACTTGTTTTAACAACGTAACGTAGTTTCAACAATGTACACGTAGCTTTTGAACAAAGTACCCCTTGCTGTTACTCCCTTGGTATAGCTTGAGCGATATCCGTCTGTTGTTATGAGTTATATCAGAGCCAAAGCCACAAATGTCTACAACGTTATAGACCGCTGAACCATCTGAACTATGCCAAATCTGTTGTCTTGCGCAGAGCAAATGCATCTGTTCGCTAACAAGTGGTTCAGCATTTCACGAGCCGATAAATAATAGCCAACGTATTCCATTCAACCGACAACATACGGCGGCCACATACCTACTTAATGAAGAGTACAGCCCACTCGTATAGTAATCATAGGTGTTTTTACAGCTGCACGGCTAATCGCGGCACCGTTCGATAATCGTCCTGTTGTCGTAACTTCTCTGCCAAGAAGCCATTTGCCACTATTAAGATCATTCACGCCGTGCACGGTTCGAGAAGTCCAAACAAAAGTTTAGCACTAGTGATGACTCAACACCAGTCAGTTAAGTCTGTCTAGCCACTCAGCAGTGAGGCTTCGTTCGGGTCTGCCGATTAGACGTTCGCTCGCGTCTTCGTTCTTGGCGTCGGGCGAGCGCGGATGGCAACTTGCCCCGGATGGTGTTGTGCATATCCATATATATATATATATATATTTATAGCTTCCCAAGACTGATGGAAAGTGTACCTATCTGCGACGCAGTGGCAGTGGCCCATAAATTCGCGACGGCCTAATGTGTCGCACATCCGGTGGTGGACAACGCTACGACGGACTGCCACCACTACTCAGAATACTACTACTACTACTAATAATAATAGTTCTGCTCGTCGACGATAGGCTGCTATCTCGTAGTAGGCGGAAGCGTGCAAGAGGAGGTCTCGCATTTGCTGGCTTCCTTCGGCATGCCTCTTCGGGATGCACGCCTCTAATGCGCTCGCTCTCACTGCTCTCAAGGCTGAGGAACGTCCCGGGCCACCTACCTATGTAGATTAGAAGTAAATGCGACGACCCACCCCCAGCATTGCGTACTATATGGCCTACGTATGCACCAGGGGCACCTGTTGTCTCCTACTGGCTTGGCAGGCTAAGGTGTTTTTACTGTGTGTGTAACTTCGTTGAGGGTTCCGCTAACTGATGGGAAACCTGTTTATAGCTTTCGTATATATATATATAAATGTATATATATATATATATATATATATATATAGGTGGATCAAAAAGCTCTGATACATACTTGTTAAGCAGAATACTTATTCTCCAAAGTATTTTTTTTCGCTTCAATATTACTTCTGCCCGCTACAATGCACTTGTGCCATTTTCTTGCCCGTTCTTCGAAACATTTTTAAGGTTTCTGTGAGCTGTTTCCTCTATAGCATCGTAATGTTGCTTCTTCAAATTGTTTTATCCGTGGAAACAAAAAAAGTCTCACATAGATGAGTCCGGCAAATAGAGACGTTGTGGAAATATGAAGATTGAATTTTTCACCAAATAATCAGAAATCAGTAACGGTGTGTGCGTCGGTGCGCTTTCGTGATGGAAGGTCCAAGAGTTGTTTGCCCAGAGCTCAGGCCTCTTGCGTCGGACGTGCATGTGCAATCTTCCAAAAGTATTGCAACATTATTCCTTCTTGACCGTAAAACTAATTGGCAACAAAATCGTGAAAGATGATTCCGCAATAGTCGAAAAACATTTGAAGTAGCCTTGGTTGGGTTATTTTTTTTGTAGAGGACTAACTGGAAGATGCAGTTGCACACACGGACACCACAGCAGGAAGATCCCTGCAAGTGTGGGCCGGTAGTATGGGGCTCCAACGTACAAAAAAGCAGACATGTGCCCGTTCCCCAACTGAATGGTAACTACTTAAGCATGCATCAAACAGTCAGAGGGGGTGAGTCTTCTTAATCCTGACGAGAGCTTTCCCCGGGGGCCGCAGGGAGGCGCAAGAGTCGCAGGTTGTTGGCCGCTGTCTTAGCTTGTAAAATCTTGTTAAAAACCGCTGCCGTCAGGTTCCAGTGTTCCAGGGATTCCGTCATCTTAAGAACGACGTCGCGTAGGTTAAAAATGTGCGTGTTCATCAGAGGCCTTAAGGGTTCGCCCTGCTCCGCCCATGCGGGGCACGGCAGAGCTGTATGCTCTAGAGGTCCTCGAGTCCATCGCTGCAGTTGACGCACGTGGGGCTAAGGGACTTCCCGATCCTGAATAGATACGATTGAAAGTCGTCGTGCCCCGTCAAGATCTGGGTAGTTTGGAAGATAAGCTTCCCACCGGGCCGGACCAGCCTTGTCCTTGATGCTAGGGACCAGCTTGCGCAGACTGGCACCTAGTTTCCACCCCGCCAGGCTATCCCACTCCCACCCCATAGCTGCAATGTGTGCTGCCGCGCCTCTTCCTTCGTAAGGCAATGGTTCCCCCACTGGCGGCGGCGGCTGTCTTCTGCCATCAGGTCCTATGGTGCCCCCGATCACGAGCGCTGCCGCTGTGCTAACCGTGCGGTACGCCATGGTAGCCCCGTATAGGGCGACTGACTCGGCCGCGGACATAATATTCTTTCTTCTTATTTGTTTAGGGCCGTATGTGTTTGGCATAAGACGCGCAAAACGAATCTGCTGATTTTTATTGCCCTCTCCGACGGCCGCCGAACGTGCTTAGTACCTTGGAGACCCCGCTCCAGGAAAACCCCGAGGTACTTCGTAGTAATGACTACAGCGATCTCCTGCTCCTCCAGGGCGAGGTGGGACGGGGGCAAGCCCTTCCGACCCACCAGGAGGATCGCTTCACTTTTAGCGGAGGCCAGGGTAAACCCCGTTTTTTCGTCCAGTGCGCTACGTCGAAGAGAACTTTGTTCGCACGCGCCTTAAGCTGGCCTATTTTCCGGGCCTGAACGGTGAGGACCAGGTCGTCAGCAAAGGCAAGTAATTTGACCCCGGGTAGGAGATCCCCCAGCCACACCGCGTCGTCGTACGTAATGTTTCCTAGCAGGAGGCCTAGGTTTAAGCCTTGCGGCAACCCTGCGGTCATATTAAAAAATCTTGTCATGTGAATGGATAATCCTGTCATGCAGCTAGTGCGATAAAATCCGTCTCAAGTAAGAGGGCGCCCCTTTTCTGTGGACAGTATCGCGGATGACTCTCCACTCGGGGGCGTTCTTCACGTCCAGTAGTATTGCTTAAAATAGGTATCCGCGTCCGGACGGAGAGTCGCAGGTGCTTTCGGCCTTTACTTGTATCTTCATTATTACTGCACTAGTGGAGCGACCTTTCCGAAACCCATATTGGGCCTCGGAAAGGAGGCCTTTCCCGACTTGAGGCGTTCCCCCGCTGCGAGCACTTTTGGCGGGGTTACCTCAACTATGCTGTCTTCAGACTCCCCTGTGGCTTCTAAGTACGGGGTCCGGTCGGTCCGCCGTTGGAGTTGCTTTGTCTGAACTTCTTTTACTTGGGAGGACTTTTGTTGTAATCACGTAACCATGACTTGTCTTCTGCAATCGCCCGGCAAGTTTTCGACGGGCTTTCATTTTTAGGAAATTAGACATTTAGAACGAACTTCGCTGTCAGTCTCCTGACACATAAAATCAATATTTTTATGACTGTTACATCTGATTCATAAGAGATTTCTTCTAATGAATGACTATCTTCCTGATAGTCATTTAGCAATTGTTGAGTATGATATTACGAACTTTTTCAACGTTTGTGTGCTATTAACATTAAAGACCTTTTTGAACGGGAGTCAAGTTCGGACCCCTCACGTTCGTTGCGAAATTGACACAGTGTTTCGGGACTGCTTGATCACCAAATGCATATGATTTGGATTTTAACACGTAACTCAATGCAGATTTGTTGACCCTCCGCTCTCAACTTAAAATCGCCGAATCTTGTCTTCTTTACTTCTTTGAACTAAATTCAAACAATGAACGCCGCCTTCAATAGCCGCCTCGATACCTCTTAAAATCGGTCGCGGGGCGGCCTCGGCAGGGCACACCGATAATCCGACCGAGATGAGGAAACTTTCAAAATGAACGTCAATAAATTATCCACACGAGTCACAAGCGTCTGAGTCTCTAGGAGGCCTAGGCGAGGTCACCCGCAAGCTTCTCCACAGGTTCAGTTTTGAACCTTGCAACCGCTGACAAGAGTTTTGCGGCCTTCTTGAGGCATTGCAACAATCTCAACGTCCAACGCAAGAATGGGGCGTCTATAGTGGGCACTCCGTTGAAGTAATAATAACCCACTTTATACGGGATAGAGTACAATTCCCGGCGCACGTGTACATGAGACTATTTTTGCTCCACCATTATTTTCTATATATATATATATATATATAATCTTAACAAACGTGATTGTAACGTTTATTATGAAAAGTACTAACGTAGTTTACGCTTCTTGGTCCTAAAACTGTTGTCGTTACCAAATTTTCGAAACCGTAGTATACGTCTGGGGGGCGTGAAGTACAGCAGTACTGGGTTATATAACTGCTGGCAGATACCTCTGGCGGCAAAGAGGATGAAGGGAGCGTGTCTGAGGGAGACGGGGTCGTATGATGTCCCATGCTGGATATATAGGCCTGTTCTCCAGTTGTTATGGTTTAACAGTAGTAAACAGAAAACAGAAGAATATAACAGTAACACCGCATCATATAGCTCATACAGTCTAAAACCGAAGCAATAAGGCCGCGTTACGTTATGGCAAATATCTACCCGAGAATGTAGTTGCTACATTACATGCGTATGTGGTTGACGTTATATTTGCGAGTGCCCCTAGAACGGCTAATTGTTGTCTTCGTACCTATTATTGTTTCCGCAGACCATTTTGCCGTGTATTATATTGTTCCTCTAATTTCTTCCATTATTTTCTCCTCTCCATCCTCGGGAGTCTTTGCTAACTATTCAGAGAATGAACCATACTAAAAATGTCCATATTACCTAAGCCTAATGCCGGCATAAAGGTATACGTAAGTGTGTGTTAGAAAAAGTTTACTTTATGAGAAGTTAAGAAATGAACTCACAAATTAGTATAAAACTGGCTAAGCAATCTTTGCCGGTCGCAAGTTATATTAAAATTATAACCAAAATACCAGATAGAGACACATAATACTAAACGACGTAGCTGAGTGCTAAGCTTTAGCTTATTGGCTCTCTATACTCAACTAATCAAAAGCCTGCAACCAACGTTTACTGATAGCTGATTCTCGATTGGTTTCTGGCATTCAAAAAGCCTCGTTAGCCCTTTTTGCCACCAGTGTCATATCTGCAACCAAACCGCCTCTCCCTCCCTCGCTTTCGTTTTGTTTTTGAGACAATTCGACGTTATATGATATAGGCTTCCAGACACCCATTTGTGCTTAGAACGACATGGTGCATGCATTTCTATAATTCAGTAGGGTAGAGGTATACCAGTGCTCTATTTGAAAGAGGATGGTGCGCTCAACGACTCTGCGGATTCCACAGGTCGTCAAGATCGAGGAAAGAAAGCAGGCATGATATGACTCTATGCACGATGAGACCCTGGAACTAACGACGTTAGAAAAGTGGCAGGATAACTGGGGCGGCCCCGTGGAAGGCGCACAAAGCGCTAAAATATTAGATCTCATTCTGTACACCAGGAGAGGGATAGACCGCCCAGATTAAACACATCTGTGAGGTTTGTGGTAACGATAGACTCAAACATACAGTCTGGTCGAAAGAGCCTATGGATAAACTCGCACGTAAGGGAACCATTAATATAAGAGACATAGTAAATGCTATGCCACGTCCTATTAGGGAGCTAGAAAATGCGTGCAACAACTCGTAAAAATTATTAAGGTCAAAGCAACATCAGAAAAAATAGATTGAGTAACTCTGCAGCAGCTTACGTATAAATATAAACACAGTTGCTCTTATAGACAGCAGAAATATTATTAAAATACTTCCATGTCTGTAAGGAACAGAGAAGACACAACTTGATCTTGGCTTGATGTCTATCGCATTAGCACTCTACAAAAAGAGTCACTTTAACTGAGATGTCAGAGAAAAGACTTAGAGTCACCTGTGGTTTAAAAAACGAAAAACTACTACATAACCTTCTAACCTAAGCACATTGTTTACGTGGACTATTATTATTTTACTATTATTAAGTGGACCTCCCCGTTGTTATTGATTTTAAGACAGAGTTGAAGTCTAGCCGAAAGTATCTCATTTTAGGCCGCGGGCCTCATACAGCTAAGGTTTGGGGGGGAAAAGAGGCGTCGACCAGGAACAAAGCCTGAGGCAACTGCACCAATCTACCTTATGCTGCAGAGAACTGCGGCCATCTAAGCTCTGGCGGATCTACTTCCGCCTGTTCCTACTGGCATCAAAATTGCTTGCCGCGCAGAGACTTACCGCGCGAAGAAGGAACTTTACTACATACGTTAGTACGCCTGACCTGTTCATGGCACATCAGTCAGGCCAACTTTTAATAAGCATTCTCTGTGCATGTAAAAGCACATGTCTCAAGCTTGACTAGCAGTCACTATACCACATTTTCTACCATAAACAAGATTAAAAAAATATGTTTGTTATCCAAAATCTGTCGGACATACGAGTATGCTCTACCGATACCCGCAATCGCCACAATGAACGTGATGAGTCTGAGAATCTTTCAGCAATCTGAAGCTATCGTGCTTTTCGCCAAGAAGCATCGAATATTTTGAAGACACTTACATGTGCTGTAATCGATTATGCTAATATTAAGGTGAATATATAACTGTAATCTTCACCGAAGAATATAAGCCCACGATTTAACGATTTGGAGAAAAAACTACACCTGCTTGTTCACAAAATGTGGATATATTTACGTCTGTTTACAGTGAAGACAACACGAGTCACGTCACGCGTGCACGCCGAAAAACACAGCTCATCTCGTTTCGGTGGTATATGGCTTGTACCGCGTTCTTTTTTACGGGTTTGGCATTCGCTACATTAAAAAAAAATATATATATATATATATATATATATATATATTTATATATTTATATATATATATATATACACACAGATACGTGCTATACACCAGCTAGCCGCGTCAGAAATTTGAATTTTGGTGTTGCCGTTGCACTGAACGAGTGAAGCCGCCCTGACACTGAGCTGAGTCGCGCTGAGAGGTTGATCCGCCTTTGACGGAGCGAGTCCGAAAGAAGTCAAACGCGAGCTAAGCCCTTGTCGAAGCGCTACATCGGCACGGTTGTCGGTCTCGTTGTCCCCGAGTGGCGTTTGCGGCTGTTGTGGTCGCCGTAGAACTGGTGTGAACCTGTAGTAGGACGTGCTGGAGTGTAGTGAACGTCAAGTAGACAGACAAAGAGGTGAGGCGAGAGCGGAGACGGGAAAAAGGTGAGGCCTTAGCAGTGGTCCTGGCGGCGCTATCGCACTGCATAGACAGGAGACGCGCCGCCTTGCGTGAGAGGCTGTTGGACATCTCGAAACGCGGCGGCGACGGAGACGGTGAGGATGGGTGACTCTGTGGGTGATGGGGGGCTCTGTGGGCGCTAGTGATGAAAGCGGGCCGGTTGGTTGTCTTTCAGTGCTGGCTTTCGCTTGAAGGCTCACGACGCCGACCGGGGCAAAAGGTCAGGTTAGGGGGACGGGCCGGACCGGGAAGCCCTTAAACGCGCCTAGGGTCAACCTACCGTAGGCCGCGCGTCCTTAATATGCGCTCGTGGGCTAAGAAGAACGAAAGCGTTGCTGTGAAGGAGCTTGTAGCTGAGCTACCAGAGCGTCGAGCGGGAGGAGAAACAGCAAGAGGATGATACCGCTGTGTTTGGTCGGGCGGCAATGGGGAGACCGGAGTGGGGGAGCTCTACAGCGGGCGGGTTATGGAACAACGAGTCAACTCCTAACCGGGTTAGAGAAGAATTTAGGTTCGCTGGTTCACTGACTTTGATGGTGATCCGTAGGGACACCACATCTCCAACATCTAGTCTTCGTTCTACGAGTAGCTGTGGTCTTAACACCACTTCTATCGCCACTGCAGCTGCTGTTGCTGCTGTTGTTGACTCTTCAAAGTATGTCTATATACTTCCTGCCTGGGTATAAATGCCTATTCAACGAGTAAGTTTGAACGACTGTGTATGCTGAGCAGCACAAAGTACTTGCTAAAGGTTGGAGCCTTATTGAAAATTATTTAATTCATATTTGCAGCTCTTAGAAGAGAATCGGGTCGTTCCACCTGCGGTTATATCTAAGAGCCTAGGAACCATTCGAAAGGCGCCAATCATAGTTGCTCTCTGTGCAGGAAAAACTCTAATGCAGTGAAAGGAAGCCGTTCGTATTTAATCCGCTCTGATCAGGTTCAAGCAGATCGAAATGCATCCAAAACAATAAAAATAAAATGACACGGTCGATTCGTAACTAATTTCAATTACAGTTTGTATCTGGCAGAGGAATTCTATTATAACATTGTTCTTCAGCGTGCCACGTTCTGCAAACTGCTGCATACAATTAGGAAAATGGCTCTCACCGAGCAAGATGGCTTAGTGGCAAAAGCCTTTGCCTTGCATTTGGGAGGCCTGGGTTCGCGACCCAGACCGGCCACTTTTAAATTGGTTTTCATGGTTCCCAATTTAAGCAAGGTGAATGCCGGAGTGGACTAAAAATCGACCATGATCGAAAAAAATACGGGGAGCACAAATGTCTCAATAAAAAGAGATGGTGCATTTCCATTCAAACCCCCCACTAAAAAAAAATACCATTTGATTCAAAAGTACCTTTGTTGGGTTAATTGACGGATAGACACAACGTTACGGGCACTGCAGTATCACCGTCAAGATAATACGTACTTAACAGAGCATATGTACAGTGCGATCGTGCTTATGCCCAATTTATGTACTTATTGCATTTAGAATTCGGGCGGCCGTGCGAGAGAACGTGCTTATTGTACGGTTTATTACCATGAGCGGAAATAGTAGACTGCCCTTCCTAAAATTATTAGCTCGTATGTTGAATAAATTAGTTGTCTCTGTTAGTGTTTCAAGTTCTCTAATTTGTGCAACGGTCTTTTTGTTTTGTTATAAGCATCCATGCTAACTAAGATTAGTGTCTGTCCACTTTGCATCTTTGTGCATTTAAACATCCTTGGCTGCTCGTGCTCTGATGTTGCTAGCATTCATGACGTCACCAGGCTCTTAGGATTCGCCCACCAATACTGCCCTTACTCGAATTCTTGCTTCTCCCATGTTCAACCACCGTCTCTGTTGACCTTTCTCACCGAGTAACCTCGCGTTTTTAAGAGCAAATTGCGTCTGACCCTTCCCCTCTCCCAAATTGAAAAATACGCAGCAATAATATTAACGCGAAGAGGCAAATCGCATCTCCCGCCTACTTCCAAAGAAAAGCTGAAGAGAGCAGAACCAAGCCGGGAGTGTATTGGGGGAGTCCTTTCAGATAAAAACCTCGCTAGTGTGACTCAAGAATACAACTTTACACTTGCCTATCTGCGATCTGGTGGAATTTTCCGACTAAAAGCAATTCATGCTTACCTTCTGGTAAACTTTGCATACGCGGACGCCTAATAAACTTATCTTGCACGTGATGAACAGCATCAATGGAGCATATTTTTTTGTGTTCATTCTGGCAGATGAGCAGCAAATATTTCTATTTGCAGCATGTTTCTACATTAACTGCAACAAATTTTATTTACATATAGTGCAGACACGGGCAATAGCCTTGTCTGCAAAATTCCATTAATGGTTACAATTGTTTGAAGTGTGTAATCATATATATATATATATATGCATATATATATATGTACACGAGACTGGTAGTCATTTGAGTATGCGGCACACGTCAATGCTTATCTGGCTGAGTTTGTCGCTATTTGAGGTCACACCGCCACCTTGTCATCTTATGCTTGCGCGCCTCACGCAGCTCGCGGGAGGCAGGTGTACTGATTACCTTCGACTACTGCCTGATTGCCAACGATTATGGTGCCATCTGACCGACCGTTTTTTTGTTTTCTGGTGGAGTAAAGATCTGGTGCCCTTACGTTTGTCTGGGCACAATCACAACACCGACGGCTGGCTCTCCAGCTGGCTCATGCCTTAACTAGTTTGCATTTATTATTTTCACCTTTCGTGGTGTACTCTTCTTCTCTCAGTCGATATGTCTTATCCTCTATCACAATCTACATACAGCTGGGCAAAGTCGGCACGTCATTGTACATCTGCTCGACCCTCGCATGCGAATGAAGACATAAAGCGGCGACCGAGGGGTTGAGTGAACAGAAGAGCGTAACTCCGTAAAAATACGTTTTACGTTCGTGTCGTGTCGTCTATCTTCCCATCGAGATAGATTTCTCTAGCCCTCTCTCTTTCTATCTCTCTCTCTCTAAATAGTTGTATATCTATCATGCCCTGTTCCCTTCTGAGACTTGTTATTTCAATCGGAGGCCGGCTGTGGGGTATGGCCATGGTCTATCCACGGCACATCTGCATGTTTAACCACGACGGCGACGGTAGTAGTAGAGCCAGCAGCAGAGATAAACAGCCTATTGTCGCCAAACGATGTCCGCCCAATATCAACAACAATAACAACGACGACAACAACAACAGTCGACGCCCTCCACCTTGCGACCGTTGCAGAGAAAGGCGCGGGAAGCAAGCCTTGCAATGGCTAATGCGTGGGCAGGATCAGTCGACTCCCTACAAGCCGCCAATGCGTAGGCAGAATCAGCCCCAACTTACCCGGCGCGCTGCAGCCGTCGCCGCCGCTGCTGCCGCTGTCGTTTATAGGCAGCCAGCCCTCCATCTAAACGAAAGTGAGCTCAACCAGAGTAACGAAATTTCCTAACTAATTTCCGCTGTTGAGTCCCGTGGCGATTGACATTAGCGCCGTTGACGACACCAGCAGCAGTAGCAGCATCATCGGCGACGGCGCCGACAACATCGAGAATGACGAAGCTGCCAAGTCGACGCGACCACTCTCCGAAACAACAAGAGGCCTTCCTTCTCAATGCGTCATCGTGTTTACGGCAGCGATAGGTTAGCTGGATGCCGAAGAAAACGACGACGACAACGACAACAACAACAACAACGACAACGACGACGACGACGATGATGATATCAAATAGCAACGACGCCGATGAAAACGACGCCGCGACGACTGGGGGATAGCATGGCCGCTTTCCGGCGGCGGTTCGGGCGTCGAACGAGACCGGAAGGTCTACCCGCTGTTGCCACAGCCGGCTTCGTCTTTAGCACAGCAACCGTCAATAAGCTGCTGCCTCCCGGCCGCCCTACCTTGTTATATGCCTGATCGTAGCCGGCTCACCGTTATAGCGTTCTCATCGTCGTCGTCGGCGTTGTTGTTGTTGTTGTTGTTGTTGCTGTCGTCGATGTGTCGCCATTGCCAGCCAGCCTATTTCCCTAGTTTTCTATCGTCTCTCCTATTTCCCTCCAGTTAGGTGCTGTTTTCTCCTCTACTCATCCCCCCCCCTAAACTTCCCTCTTCCCGGTCATCTCCTGTGTCCGTGGACCGTTTAACTCAGCGTTATTTCGTTTGCTCCCTTTTTCACTCTCCCTCGTTCGCCTGTTTGATCCTCTCCTCCGTAGCCTATGCCCCCTCGCCTTTTTCTGCCCCTTTTCCACATACGCACATACACTATTCCTCTCTGCACATTCCTTCCTCTCCCTTTCCCGTCTTCGCCCCCCCCCTCCCTCTGCAATTCCCTCAACCTCTCATCTACTCTCTTCTTCTTCTGCTTCTTCTACACGCTGCACTGCTAGCTTCTCCATCTAAATCAATTAGACCTTGTTGTCAAGACAACGCGCTGCTACACGGGCAAGCCCGGCGCTGGGCTGTCGTGGTCCTCGCCGTCGCTTCTAGCGCCGATTAGAGGTCGCAAGGCGCAGGCCGGCGTCGCAGAGTGATGGACGCGAACGACGCCACCCGGTGAGCAACGGGTCTGACCGAGGCCAGGCCGTTAGTGAAAGCGCTAACTGGTTAACGTCGCCTAAGTCATTGACCACCACTATTATCATTGTCACCAGTGTCGCTTTGTCTAACACCACCACTACTGGCCAAAGCCCACAAAAACGACCGAGATGCGATGGGCATCAACTGACCTCTATATACTCGTACACCTGCTGGGTGTGCTCCCTCAAACAGGACGAATGACCCTCTAACTCCAACCGGTGGCAAGCTCGTTTACGCAACATATCAAGTGCGGTGATATATCCTAGCATCCTAAAACAAAACGATTTAGCAAGACCTAGCGTACAAGCATACGGTGGATAAACAACATATGTTTCTCTCATCACACAATCAAACACATCAAACACAATCAAACACAATCTTGCCAGCCGCAGACTCGTATGCACGCTACTTTCCTCAATCGTATGACAAATACGCATGCGTATCCCGTGTGAAGCTTTTACGGTCATTAACGATTTCTGTTTGATGTAGTGTATGCATCCGTTCGATTGCTACCTAAACCGTGAATCGCATGATTACTTCAATCGTAATCTAATTTTATAGACACCGATATATATATATATATATAATATATATATATATATATATATATATATATATATATATATATATATATATGTATATATACGGAGGCAGTTACGAAGGAATACTCCGCAAAGCTGAGATAACACAGAAACATGCGCTCCGAGTTATTTTCTTTAGGTAACCAAGAAGACTTGGTCAATGATCGGTGCATCTTACATAACCTCCTAGATGCAGTGCACTTTTCCGAATAGCCCTTTTATATTTCAAATCACGCAAGATATTCTGTATTAAGAAAGTCTTGTAGCTACGCTTTGACGTATCGTGTTTCCTACGTCTAGTGTCTAATCCCTAAATAGAGACGTTACCTTGCTTGTTTAAAGCTATTTGTACGTGAACTACCAAACTGGCTTCCCATTCAAGGGCGTACAATTAAATACGTTATGTTAGAATAAGATCACGCACTCTGCGGGTTACTTTGGGCAATAGACGGAATGTTCTTGTAAGGATTTACCATAACTTATTCGCAAATTCGAAATCGAATCGATTCGGATCACAGGCATATAGCCTCTAAACTTCTTCGCTTTCGGGCGGGCATGGCAAACGCGCAAGCTGAAACAGGATGAGCTGATAGCCGCAATCGACACTGCTCCCCTCTCCAAAGCGAAGACAACGTTGTGGCTATGCCAATGACGGTCTGCCTGGCCGCGAACCCTCTTTCTCCCCGCCAACTGGTCAAGCTCTGACATTGAGGCAGTAAGAAAGCCTTCCATTACGAGTAGCGGGGACTTCACACGTGCAAGCAGCTGGATAGCTTCACGGTGCAAGGTAGCTCAGTGGCAAAGGCCTTTGCCGTGCCTTCGGAAGATCGTTGGTTCAAGACCTGAACCGGCCACTTTTAAATTAGTTTGCATAGCTTCTAATTTTGACCAGATGAATGCTACCGATGATAATAGGTCATGATCGGACAAAAAACGGAAAGCACAGGTGTATCAATAAAAAATATGGCAAATTTCCATTTGACCCCTCATTATTAGCCCGGCGACGCATTTGCTTTCTAGATACGATGGGCAAACTCTCGAATAAATACTGACGAAAAGTAGGTCGACTTATTGAAGAACTGGAGCTGAAGAATGCTTTATGAGACTCCATTTAGTTGCAGACAGTGTTGATTCAACATGGGCGCGCTAAAGCGCGTATTGCAGCGCGCGGACGAGAAAAGAAGAAATAGCCTGAAGAGTAGGGCATTTGCCTTTTTTGTTTTACTGGACATTCCGAAGACTTTTAAAAGTGCCCGCTGGAAGATTATCACGGACGTTTTAGAGTGCCGGGAAATATTCTCTTACTTCGGGCGGATTCAAGTAGAAGGAACGTTTGCACTGGGGGCAAGAAATACGAAGTCCCGGCTGAAGTTCTGCAGAGCTTTGCCTTTGGCCCGGTTCTAGGGTACCTGGCCTACAGCAAACGGCTGCCTGTAGCCGGTTTGCTCGTGGTGTGTCACATGCTGAACGGGACTAGGCTTGTAGGACGTAGACAACAGGACCCTTTAAGAGCCAACCTGGCATTAAGGACTGCTTGCAAAAGGAAGGCCCCAGCATGCGATTGCGTGCGATTAGGTTCTGCCGAGCTTTTCGCACCACTTCTATGGATGTCTGTTTGGCTGGTTCTTGCCTCCTGTCCTGGGACCTCTTGGCCGGAGCACGAAGTGAGCGCCCTGATTGACAGACTCACTGATTGCCCAGGCTTTTTCTCTACGTCGATGTAACGCAAGATCGTATTGTCGGGTTGGTGTTTTTTCCTTGTATTCAAATGTGTTACAACGATGGGCTTATTTGTTCAGTATGCGCCCTTCGTTACGCCATCTTTCTGCGCCCCCACCTTTAAAATGGAAAAGCGCACACCTCCATTCGTTAGCGATTTCCCTTTATTGTACCTTTGCCTAGCTATCCCAAGCCTTGCGTTGGTCTTGGTGTGCCGCCGGCACGCCAGATCGTCTGTGTAGCGTGCCCAGGAGCGTGACGGGAAACATTTCATTCTCCATCGTTATAATTTGCATAGAGAAGTGGTTCGAATGGTGCTTGGCAAGGAGGTGGCAGTGCGACAACCGGAAGTGCTCACGAAAAAAATCCTTATGAATTCAAAGTTTACACACGCTACTGACTCGATTCGAGCGACAAATCTGGTAAAGAAACAGCGGAGCTTATGAATGCATGTCTTCTTTTTTTTCTATTTTATACTATATATTATATTTGTCACGTTGTGACGCGACTAAAAGTGTTCATACAATACAAGAAGTTGCAATTTACCTTGCCGACCAAAGTCAAGACGCACCTAAATACGCGCTACTGTATTAATAATAAACAGTATTAGTGCAACCAACCTTGTTATCTTAGTGGTGGGGCAACAGTTAAAAGTTCACTTAACGACAAGTTCTAGACTAGCCCGAATTGAATGAGCCGCTTTCAGACTACCAAACGCTCGACCGCTTGAACGCACAGCCGCTCCCGTTGTGGTTGCACGTGTGATCGATTCTGCTCCCGTTAGCACATTGACTCAGAGAGTGCCGGACTTAATTAGAACGAGCGGCCGCACACATGTACGCAGGACACCATTACGCAAGCCATAGGACCGACTATACCTGCCGAGTAGGCTGCCTTTCCCGGCCGACCAAGAACCATCATCTAACCGCGTCAATAAACCAGCATCATTCGCTGCTAAACAGAACAGCAGCGTTAGATGGGAAGACTGGAAGCTGTACGCCTGAGTGCATTACTTTTCGTGTTGCTCGTCGTGCGTTGGCGAAGCAGACCGTCTGACTGCATTCTGGCCTTTGGATTCCGCTTTGACGCTCGACTAGACTGCTGATCTGCATAGAGCACCAAAAGAGTGTCGGATTCGTATGAGGATCGGCCTCTCCGAAGCGATCAGTCAACCGATCACATGCACAACTTGTTTCCGTAGACGCCAAGCGTGATGCGGGCAGAAAGAGAGGGATCGGGACCGTGCATTACAAGCCGATGGACTACTTCAACTATGGTGCAGGGATCTATTTCCCTGGATGTGCGCATGGACAATCAGACCGGCAGGTCGAAAGAGGACAAACAGAACGCGTCTGGCGTACTGGGCAATAGGCCTCACCGCCGTCACCATCTTGGTGGGCCGTCGCCGTCTTCGGCCTACCGGATATTGCATCTACGTGCAATTCACGTTCATCCGTAACCGGCAAAGAGAAGATGAAGAACGCCGACACTATACTACCTACCATGTGAGCAACCCTTGCCGGGCCAGCAGTTAAACGTCCACGTTGCACTGTCAGCTCGCTGAGGCGGCCCGGGCAGTGTGTGCTGGGTCGGAGCCAGTCTATCGTCGAGCCCGGTGGCGTGATGGCATGCATCTGCGCCTCGCGGCCGGAGGAGACACATAGGTGCGCGGGTTTGAGCCCCACCGTTGCACATTTGAATTTATGGGGGTCCGTCTATGAAACAATGCAAAAAGCAGTCCTATGGACGGTAAATCTTGGCTGAGAGTCAGCCCCGAAAGAGGTTCTAGTCTATCAAATGGCTTCGAGGTCACACCTGCGACGCAATCAATGCGACCAGCCCTCATGCCTGTCCATACATTTCTGTCTCTCTACGCGTCCACCTGTCTGCCGGTCGTTTTGAGGCGGCTATGACCCTCTGACGAGTCAGTCTGTACATCTGGTGATCCGTCGTCAGCAAAAGAAGCAAAAGCAGGAAAAACAATAGAGCAGCAAACCAAGAGGACAAGCATGCGATGATTGCCACCAGCGGAATGTTGCCATCGTTGGTGCCACAGTGTTGGTGGCTTTTTGCCCACTGTTCGCAGCCCTTTTCGTCTATGTCGGTCTATTTTTTCCACTCGACTCTATAAGATGTGTTCAGGGCATCTTTCTTCCGTGGTCACTCTGTACCATGCCAACCTCTATGGTCTGTATTTTCATGTCCACTCTTACCAACATTTCCCCTTCTAATGACCACGTCTTACTTAAATCGCACCGACGGCAACCGTGATGAAGACAATACTGCCAAAAAATGCTATATATACAATCAATCTACTCCGCGCTTCGTGCGTCCTAATAGAGCCAGCTACTTTCTGGCTGTTTGCTGAAACCGCCAGGCCTATTTAGCGTGAATCGATAGGTCGAATGGCGCACAGGCGGTTTGGCATCTTCGTATTTTCAACGACGTACGAACCGACTGAGGCCGCATTATTGGCGAATTAGCGAGGAAACCCCCCAACAGGGCCAGCTGTTGTCACCTGACGGGGTTTGCGCAACTTGCGGGTAACGGCATTACTGTCGGCTCACGCCTACTCGTTGCTAACTATCCAGCCTGTGCACAGGCGTTGTCTATAGGCTAAGGGTAAAAACAAAACAAAATCACATATAAATCGGCTCACTCAGAGTAGCGATAGTACTAGTCTTATTAATAGTGACACACCTGACAGTAGACCAGCGGAACAACAATATTTTATTAGCAATTATTCTTGCATCTGTTCGACCTGTACATGGCAATTTAAACATCTTCTATCTACGTTGAGCGAATGCTGTGGCTATCGTTATTTTACTGTTGTAGTGTTCCTTAGCGTATTCTAAGGCAGTACGTTGCTGCGTCGATATCTTTATTCTATATAGTTTAACTCACGGCAAACAGTGTTGACTGTTCTTTTTACTTTCATTGTATAGCTATATAGGTCATCGGCGTAGTTTTTTTTAGAATATAACCTACTAAATTCTTGAACTACTAGTTTTAAATCCTGAGCAAAGAGAATATATAATACTAGCCCTAAACACGAGTTATGAAGTAATCTAAAGAGTGCAACTCCAAATTCAGAATATTTTGTTATTAAAGGTCCAGTTGTGGAGGTGAAGGACATTGTCGGAGGGTACGTTTAGTGTTAAAAACCTTCCGAATCAAATCTCGAGCTAAAAATATATATTAGATTTACTGAGTGTATGTGTTTGGCTTTTAAAAAAATATATATATGTTTCCTTTCTAGCTCTCTCTGGATCTCGCGGGAAAATAAGATACTCATTACGGATTTTCTACACTTTATAAAAGTCGAATCACATTCGCCCATAATCTTATTTTAAAAAAATGTAAATGACCACAGAGTAGGCCCGCTAAACTCTGAGAGTATGTTATTGATTCCCGCGGTAGAGGAACAAAAAGAATATGGCTTGATCAAGGTTAAAATATAAATAAAGGATAAACAAGATAAAGTTATTTTGGATCCCAAAGCGGTGGTGGATGGGTGTTTAACCATAATGTTGCGCTCGTTTTACCTTGATAGGATTAAGATGATTTTACTCTGATTTGAGTTAAAGGCCACAGCAAAATTGGTATTTTGCAAGCCTGGTGAAAACTTCCTCTCACTTTTAATATATAATCACTCATTTGGAGAATGACGCATTCTCTTTGCGTTCCACAGAAGCGTTCGAGATGTTTCATGTTGCAAAGGGTTCTCAGACAATCCGAAATGGCGCTCGGGACATACATAGGGAAAATCCAGACAACTGTCGACCAATATCGATTATGTGTGTTACCTCAAAGATTATTAAGAGTTAAGTAAAGCGGGAACTTGCGGTCGAGCGTGAAAAAAATATGTTTATCGGAAGGAACCACTTTGGTCTTAAGAGGGCTCTTTTTACGAAGTTGGCATTATTGTACATGTGGTATGAAATTGTGCACAAAGTTTAAAAAAAGCATTTAAATATTTCCATTTTTTTCGCTTTGCTTGCGGATCTCGGGTATTTAGACCTCTGATTTCTGCACCGGAGAACGCAGCGGATGACAGTTGTTGGGTTTTAATCAGAGGAGCGCCTACAGTCTACTAGTACCCCTTAAGGAACTGTACTGGGGCGGCTATTTAGTTTTATAATTTATCCGAAATTTGTAGTTTGTGCAATTGAGAGCCATGTGGGTTATGTCATCGTAGTCCGTGCCGATAGTTCAACTCTGTTCTGTGATCAAAAATGGAACGTCATTTAAAGAAAGTTGCAGCAGTGGGTGGTGAAAACTATTGATCACGTTTTCTGAATTGGTCTGGCTGTAATATTTGTGAAAACCACTCTGGTGTTGTTTGGCGCTGCAAAACACGAGTTGATTATAGAACAGGTTGACTATAGAACAGCCTAAATACTTAACATAAAGGATGAGCACATGCTACTGAGCTCGAATGCAGGTGTCTGGTCGTAATGATAGAGCAGCGTATAGAGGGGCTTTGAATGTCATATCAATGCAAAGCCGTTCTCTTCGTAAACGCCATCATTGTCGTCGACACTGTTAAGACGTTGCCTTATGACCCCAATCGGGAAGCACGACAGCGTGTTCTGGCATAGGGCCCTGTCACGAGTACCCTTCTCTCTCTCCCCCTCCCCCTCTCTCAATCTCGCTTTCTATCTATCTCGTTCTCTCTCGCTTTCTATCTAGCTTTCTCTCTCGCTCTTTCTCACTGTCTATCTAGTTTTCTCTCTCGCTCTTTCTCACTTTCTCGTCTGATTTCTCTCTCTAAAGCTTTGACCACTCGTAAAGTACGGCCATCGATATAGCCATCGATGACGTCGGATGTCGCCGGCTCGGCTGCTCAAGCTGCTTTGCAGCACACGGCCCACGATCCTCGAGTCTGCCGGCTGCCTGTCGCAACTTCGGTCTTGGACGGCTGCTACGGCATAATTGCGTTACTACACAGCCACGATAGGCAACAGCAAATGCGCACTGCTATCCCTCCCTGTACCCCCGTACATGGCTGCCGGCTCATATTGTGTACACAGACAGAGTTGTCGCATGCCCAATTCTCGCTATGCCACTTCACGGCTCGCACGCACGCCTGCCTGCCAGCCCGCAAAACACGAATGTGCACTCAAGCGGCACCGCGAATTAGGCGGGACAACTCAACCCAACCCCGTCCGCTGAACCTGCCGACCTGAGGGCAAAGAGTGAGTCTCATCTGTTTGTCTGTGTCTGTGTCGTCCTCTCGAAGTTTAAACCTCTGTCGATAAGCGCGTCGTGCCTAGTCCTCTCACTAGCTTCGCCCCCGACATCAACGCGTGTTGTTTTCGGCGTAGAAATACGAGCATAACCTCCACGACTATGAAAATATAAATATATAGTGTACCCTTGTTTTATATATATATATATATATATATATATATATATATATACAGGTAGTTCAATAAGTTCTTAGAATGAAAACCGAGAATTTTCCAAATCATGTTTTTAAATTTTTCTTATTCGATATACTCCCCGAGAAGCTCAATACACTTTTCCCACCGAGATTTCAGAGCTTTCATACCTCTTTAGTAGAATTCTGCGTCGTTAGACTGAAAATAGGCATTGACAGCAGCCTTAACCTCTTCATTGCTGGAAAAACGCTTTCCACCGAGACTATTCTTCAAATGTCCGAAGCGGAAATAATCAGAGGGGGCCAGGTCTGGAGAATAGGAGGGTTGTTTAATAAGTTCGAACCTCAGTTGGGCCAGTCTTGCCGATGCTTGCCGGGACTTGTGTGCAGGAGCATTGCCCTGGTGAAACGGGACAACCTTCTTCTGCAAAGCGGGCCGTTTCACGATGAGTTCTTGCTAACGGCAGTCCAACAGTCTTGCATAATATTCTCCTGTGATCGTTTTACAGCTCTCAAGGTAGTCGACCAGCATTATTCTACGTTGGTCGTAAAAAACTGTAGCCCATTCCACCTTTTGGTTCAATGCCGTTGGTTCCGCACCCTCTGTCGGAGGTTCCTTCATCAGGTGACCCACCATTGGGCAAGATGCTTTCTGGGTCTCGGGAATGTTAGTGATGAACCCGGCTTTCATCGCGGTCATGAATCTGCACCAAAAATCCGACAGATTGTTTCGACATCTTGGCCAAATTATTAATAATTACAGAGCTGACCTGACAGCATTCAGACTGCAGGCGACGGACGTTTATTATCGAGAACTCCAAGTCGACAAAGTATTCTCGAGGGTCTGGGTTCTTGCCGAACTTTGACCCTTCTGCCGAACCATTGCTAATCTTCGTCATTTGAGGTGTAGTCGAAAGTAGCACGCAAAAACATCCAGTCGGTCTCCTTGAAGTACAGCGCAGTCCTTTTCCTTAACTAGCAAATGCGCCGAGCTGAGCAAGGACCTTCTACCTATATTCTACCGCCTCCTGCTATATTGCAAATAAATACAAGGTAAACTAGTGATCTTAAAGGGATCTGTTGCCACGTCTCAAATAGTACTAAGATATTAACCGTGGTAACGTCATATAGTGAAACCGAGTACGTACGAACCAGTACCACGCCCTGTCATGTCCGTCCTATTCGTTTTCTCTGATTCCTAATAAGATTGCTGGCCAAGTGTGAAAAATAACAAGGCCTGGCTTTAAACCTTTGCTTTAAGGTTAGAGACTGGGAACCGCGACATTAAATAGTGCTTCGGTTGTCCTCCTTGGGAGATCCTTTCTGGGCTGGCTTAGCTAAAGGTCAAGAACTAACGGTAAGCTTTTTCTCCAGAAGTGCCGCCACCGCCTGTTTACTGGCTGGTCACGCGACAGCGGAAAACTAAAAGCTTCTAGGGAAACCGCTCACATCTAGTACCCGGGAAGAGCAGTCTGATTAAGATGTGTGAGTTAGTCGACCGACGGGGCTCTCTCTCTACGCCAGTTGAGCCTCTATTTGGCTCTAGAGCAGCCTGTCAACTCTTCGAACACAGTAAGTCCTTATTACTGTTATTATGCTATCGCTGCTGTGACACAAACTGCCCTGTGCTGCATTCTTCAAGCGTTTGATGCAAAGCCGCGTTTATATATTATGTGAACTTGTAGCTCGTCGCCTCGGCCTCGGACCAGGCAACTCTCCCTTCAGCCTATCGGGGCCTGGATATTAAATCAGCGCCACGTATGTAACTCCGACGCAGCTGGATTCCCTTCAAGAATATGAAGCGCTGGTCTCGTTGATTTCCCTTTAGCGAACAGTGGGCCACCTGCGAGAATAAATAGGTATCTCTCGAGCGCGCCTTTTGGAACAAATGGGCAGTCCCGCCGGAATTTATTTCTCACCACCCTCCCTCGACAATGTCATCACCAATAGCAGCATGTCCAGCAGTGCAATCAATAGCTGAACTCACAAGATGAGGGAAGATCCGGTGACGCAGAAAAACCACTGATTCAGACTGATGTACTTATTTAAAATTTACCCAGCCTGGGTGTTAGTAAACCATAATAATAACCAATAGCATCCTTAAACTTTTTTCGGGCTGACCCTTCTAGCCAATATTTAACGTCCACAGGACTGCTTTCGTATTGCTTCGTGAGACGGACCCCGTAAACGATGGGGCTCGAACCCCTGCACCTATGTGTCTCCTTCGGTCGTGAAGCGCACACGTGCGGGATGCTACCACGCTACAGGGTTCGACAACCAATAGCATCCAAGAGCGCCTGCTGATAACGGCAAGCTCGTCCGCGGACGAAGCACAGCTGGAGGTGGCCTCTGTCAGGCCGAACAAAACTTAGACTCAAACCGTCCCCTCGCCGCAGCAGGGCACAATGCTGAATAACAACTCGTTCCGGATCGGTGTCGGGCTGGCGCACTGCAAAAAGGAAGTTCCTATTCCTGAGCTGACGGAAAAACGTAGCTTAGACTGGCAAGACTTCGTTGCCTTTAAAAACGCCAATTAGCCAGCGCTGCACCCGGCCCAAACATCCGGCTCGGAAGACAAGGAAGTGCTATGTCGGTCGCTTCGTACCATGAACGAGCGAGTCAGAAAACTGGTGCCGTAGTAAAGCTTGCCAGAAAATAAAAGCTTATATCCCATCAGAAGATGGAATCGCGAAAACGAGCTGTAATAGCTTTCGAATAAACGGTTGTAAAAAACGTTATCTAATGGAAGACATATGTCTAAGTACAACGATATGCATATGCATACGTATATTATATAAAAAGTACTCATGGAAGAGTGCACTATAGATTTATAGATGTCGTAGAACCCATTTTTTCTATTGGCGAAATGTTTTGTTTCGGAATGACGGTGAATTTGCTTGAATATATGAAAGGTAATTTAAACTTCAGTTCTTACAGTTGTGCTTCGCATAAAATACGTTCAACGTTGGCTAGTCGTTTTAAAAAGTTGTCAAAAATCGAGATCCCGCAATGTCTTATTTTGTTTATATTTTACGCCAAGCATTTGTTGCGAAAAACGCAGACAAAGGACAGAAAAAGCTTAATTGATGAGTCTATTTGCGTACGTTAGTCGATGAAGTAGACATTAAACGTAACTGGTATGATTGACAGAACAATTTCCACTGCCTAAATTAAGGGCACACCTGGTCAACAGTTCGGCGCCTCGTGGTCATTTTTGTTTCTCGGTGGAATGTATAATAAGATTATCCACGTAGTTTCTATATGCTTTTTGCCACAGGAACGCCTAAGTCGTCAAACATTTTGCCATTACGCTTACAAAACAAACCCAGGAAAATGCGCATTTCAAGAGATCATTTTGATACCCATGATGGTTTGATACCTGATATTATTTTCATAAGCCGGCTCCTTGGTCCCCAAGTGTCGAGTTCCCATAGGGTACCAGCAGAGGAAGGAATGCGACATCGGGGACGAGAAAAACGGCATAAATGCTAATATCAGCATGCGTTTGTTTTATACGCATAATGACATTTTTCTCACGTGTTAATTTTCAAAGATAACTAAAACGTATACCTTATCATAGACGCTGATATGTTCTAATGTTTGCTCTTTGTTATGTTCAAATTCGCAGTCGCACATTTTTTTTAGCTATGCCCGGTATATATATATATAAATATATATATATATATATATATATATATATATATATATATATATATAATATATATATATATAATCTATAATATAAATATTATATATCTATATATCCTACTCTCTCTCTCTCTCTCTCTCTCTATCTCTATCTTCTCTATATCTATCTCTCTTCTCTATCTCTCTCTCTCTCTGTCTATCTCCTCTCTTCTCTCTCTATCCTCTCTCTCTCCTCTCTCTTCTATCTCTCTCTCTCTTCTCTCTCTCCTCTCTCTCTCTCTCTGTCTCTCTCTCTCTCTCTCTCTCTCTTTCCCCCCCTCTGTGTGCTCTCCGTCCGGCCTTTTTTCTCCCCCCGGTCCCTGTCTCTGCCCCCGCCCCCCCCTATGTCCGCGTGTTTTTTTTAATTTTACGCCAATATAATTTGCATTGCCTCTCGTGCACGATATGGGTTTCATTTGTGTGCTTTTGGCCAAGCATTGCAGTAGGTCGAGTATTCGAAACCGCATGCAGCAGCATTGCGCGCATCGAACGTGAGCCAGTCTTCTGCTTTACTTCACTATATACATAGATCAAATGTGGTACGCTGTTAGGGCGGTGACAAGTCGGCACGTGTCGGACGAATGGACAGAGGGTCGGACATGTTGATCATCTGCGATCCGAATGGGGTTTGGCCCATGATGATGAACAACATGGGGGGGGGGGTGAGATCTTTACGGTGCAGTGAGGGTCAGCTGGATCAGTTGCTGACATCGGACCTGCCGCGATAGAGTCTATTCAGATGGAGCAGCAATACGCAACTTCCTTCGACCTTAACCACAAACAGGACGACGACGGTGATGCTGATGAGGGCAGTCGTCAACGAGCGTTATGGTAGTGGTGATCATCATAACTATGATGGGCTTTCTCGACGAACCTGGCGAGCAGAAGACACCGCAACGCGCAAACGACGAATATGCACGTTTCACACCCGTGAAAAAGTGCAAAAACTCCATATGGACAGCGTCCGTCGGGTTCTATCGTAGACGAGGTCCTTGATGGTAAATGGTTTTATATATATATATATATATATATATATATATATATATATATATATATATATATATAAAGGCGAACACTGCCGAGAGTGCAACCGTATTGTAAATTATTAATAAATCATCACAACATTTTCTATATATATATATATATATATGCTCAAATGCACCCTTATTTTGTCAAAGCGGGCACATTATTTACATTATACAAACCGTTACCTAGATACATACAATAGTCAGGGTACTTGTGTGCCGACATTTGCGCTGTTAGCGTTTCAAGTTCTCAGTGCCCTTGCCATCCGCCACAAAAAAAATATATATATATACTTTCATGATGTACTGCGTAGCATTAGCTAGACATGTTAGCAATAGCTAGGTAATGAGCGAAATGACCGCAAACATTATGATTAAGCCCTACGTGAGCTAGATAAGTAAGTTTTTAGAGCGCAACAGAGAGAGGGAAGGAGGGGGCGACATTTCGAACAGACTTCGAGAGACCTCGTGGCGTGACGCCTCACTGCCGCACGAACAATACTCGTATACTAATGCCTGCGACCAGTGTACTTCACCAAGCGGAGATCACAGAACGCAATAATTGCATCGCACTTTACCCCCCACCCCCCTCCCGCCCTACGACTGCCATCATTACCAGAACCCTCAGCATTTCTAGCCTGATTTTCAATACTTCGCCCGCTACCACTGCTACTACTAACGTTGGTACGATTGTTACCTAAAGGAATTATTTGCTCGGTTGTTATTGTTGTTGTTGTCGTCGTCGTTGCAAATTGACTTAGGTTATGATTATTTTATGTGTCATGCGATAATTATCAATAGCGAAACAGATCTGAGGAAAGGGGGCCTGCGGAGGTACCTATAATACATCCCGTCCTGAGGCCCTCTCACTCTAGAGGGCCTCACTCTATGCTATAGTAAGAATGCAGTTTTATTTTTATTTATATACCTTACATTAGCAACTACGGACAACTCTAAATCTCGTGAAGTAAACAGATCGTAGCATACAATTAGAAGCACCTCAATTAATGTGCAGAAAAACGTGCACCTTAATTGACGTCACGCTTTAAATGCAATGGCACGCTGTGCGTACTGGTCGGGTCGCCCAAGCTAACACCGGCAAATATATTTTTTTCTGTAACTCCAAGATTTCGAAACTGTCTTCCATTCAATCTCAAGACGACGCATTATTGTGTGCCGGTACATCGGAGAATCTGATCAATTATTAGATGAGATTGCAGCGTTTTAATAAAATGGGCAAAAAGGTGAAAACATGGATAATGTCCTAACTACCATAATTATCACCTTGAAAACAGAATTCCTGAATTGGCGTCCTTCTAGAGAGAAGGCAGTTAGAAATCTCTACCGACGTAGGCATTTGCGATTGCGTCTAAATGTAGCTGGGCTCTTGCCTGAGGGCATCGAGATTTTGATCGACTGACGCAGGCAGCAAACCCATATGACAGGCGCTGGTAATGAGCGCATTGGCGTACACGTAATTGAAACACCGTTTAAGAAGGCCTGATCGTACCGTGGCGGCGTGGTCTAGGGGACTAGTGCGCTAGTCATGGTTGTCATCTACCGGGGTGTCGCCGGTTCGATCCCTGTTGTTGGTCGAATTTTCTTTGAGCGATGCTCACGGAGAATAGATAATTAACCATACAGCTGAGAGTCAGCGGCCATGCTGCTACAAGGACTCTTGAGGAAGCCCTAGATATCTCAAAATGTCCGGCCCTCGGTGCATTGAAGGTATACCTCAGGTTAAGTGCCAAGCCCGTATGGGACGGAGGATAGTCTAGAATTAAAAACAACCTCCTAAAAAATTATTTTTAGACCAGGGTATATTACAAGTCTTCTTAACTCGTTATTTTCAGAAGCAAAAAAAAATAAGGAAGCTTCTGATGAATAGTCTAGTGAGAACTGTAGCATTTTAGATGTAAACATAACAGCGAAATATTTTTTAAAAGATTTTCTGTAAGGCTTATGTCCGTGTACGGTTTTTGCATGTCATGGCTAATTTTTTAATCCACTCCGGCATTTACCTTGTCTAAATTGGAAACCATGCAAACCTATTTAAGAGTGGCCGGTCTGGGTCTCAAACCCAGTCCTCCCGAATGCAAGGCAAAGGC
Organism: Dermanyssus gallinae; assembly: GCA_003439945.1. Classification (NCBI taxonomy): domain Eukaryota; kingdom Metazoa; phylum Arthropoda; class Arachnida; order Mesostigmata; family Dermanyssidae; genus Dermanyssus; species Dermanyssus gallinae. The sequence goes on from QVRM01006398.1 coordinate 119,267, forward strand.
TTTGCCACTAAACCATCTTGCTCGGTTAAACATTAACATTAGTTAGTGTTTCTAAATAAAGGTTAAGCCCTTTATTTAGAAACATAACTCGCGATTTAAACTAAACAAAAAGTTCTCGAATCCGTACGTAGCCAAATCAAAGTGCACATATAGATTGACTAAGACTGTAGCAATCTTATACACTGGCTCTTTTAAATTTGAGATCAAGAGACTTAACAGTTTAGCTAAAATCGACGTGGTGTAAGCTCGCCGCATATAGATATATATATATATATATATATATATATATATATGGCAACTTTATGTTAACCTAACGACTAATGACGAATCGGGAGGCGAAAGCCTTCTTTTAGTTCAGCAGGCATTACGACTCTTAAAAGTCTCAGTTACCGTAACTACTTAGCAGCGCTCTCAAGCTATATAAGCCAATTTGCTCAGAGATTTTGATTGAGACAAATCAACTAAGTATACGTGCAAAGTATCCAAATTGGGCGCAGATTGGGCTAACGTGAAACTTTGTAGAACGGTTAGTGTTGTTTGTGCGTCGGCTTTCATTGCAATATGTAGGCAGGCGGGAAGGGCTAGTTTAGTTCGGCCAGGCAAATCGTTCCAGTAGGATAAAGCACCGCGACCACCACCACCACTTACTCACTTCACTAACTTGCGCTTCCGTCGCTGACTTGGATGATAAATGCCCACCTCCTCGTACGACTAGTCCGCAATTGTCCTAACGACGTTGTCATGCCCTCCTTTCATTCGGCGTTTTTATTAGGTCGACTGTTGTTCTTGCTGTTACGTTGTTGTTGCTGTTGTTGTGGTTATTGTTGCTGTTATTGTACTTGTTGTTATTGTTGCATTGCGACAGCAGCAGCAGCAGCAGCACTAGTGTCGGTAACATGATGCTATAGTCATAGTCGCTGTACTAAACCGGCGTAGTGGTAACATCAGCAGCAGCAACAGCAGCTTTAGTAGCTGTAGTATTTGTTCCATGTTGCCCCGGAGCTATTGTGCGATGGGAGAGAGAGAGAAAGAGAGCGGGGGAAGAGGACGATACAGGGAGAAAGCGACAGCGAGACCCGTGGGGTGCAAGAGGGGTGGCTCTCGTACGAAGCAGGGTGTAGCGTGGCGCCCGTCACGATGTGTTGCGTCGCTCATCGTAAAGGCAGCCCCCTCGTTCTCCACTGCAGTGCCACTGGCGTCTGGGCAGTCCTCGGATGTTTCTTGGTCGTTTGACATTCTCTCCTCGCTCTCCTCTCTCGTTCGCCTTTGACATGTGGCCCCGGGAGCCCGTTTGCTTGCTTTCGCGTGCCTGTCTGCCTGCAGGATGACCCGCTCCGCAACTAGCATCATCACTAATAGTAATAGCAGAAGCGTGCAACAATAACAATAACAACAACAACGACAAAAACAACAACAATACTACTACTACCAGCAGAGACAACAGCAACACCAACGGCAATGGCAAAAACTCGAGGCAAAGATGATGCAAGCGTCAAAGAGCAGTGTTGCTGCGATGGCGGCGGGTGGGTTAGTGGCATTCGAAATGCTCAATCAAACCAAACCGTTGTCAATGAACCGGCGCATCATCGTCTTCGTTTACCGAACTCACTGTGTCCTCGCTTGGGGCGGGTTCTCGATGGTACTACCATCACGACTAGGACTCCCACCAACTCCAAACAGCAACAGTCACAACACAAAAACGACAACGAGCACGAGCTCGACAGCAATAACAGCAGCAGCAACAACAACAACAACAACAACAACAGTAACATCAACAGCAACATTAACAACCACAACCACAACAACAGCAACAACAACAATGACGGCGACAACGGAGAACGGAAAGCCAAGAAAGACGAAAGCGCCATCGGAGATCGTCACCCGAATCCGTCACTGTGAAGGATGCAAAAGTAGGCTGCAGTCGTGCCTATCCAGGGAACGCATCGGGGTCGCGTGAGGTCACGACATGGCGTTTGCCTCTACAGTGAAATATGTCTCTTTGCCTTCTTTCGGGCGCTCTCGATTTTGCTAGGCTTCTATCTCATGTCTTTTGGGTACCGTATCTTCTTTGGCCTCGTCTTTTGCTTACGTTGTTGTCGTCGTCGTCGTCGGCGGCGGCGCCCACTCAGGGAGAAGGCACAGTCTAGGCGAGCAGGCCCGTACGCAGGAGAACACATAGATAGAGTGCGAGGTCTTGTTGCATTGCCTTGGGCCTTTGCCGCAGTGCCGCGGCCCGCCTCGGCCCGGTGGCCTTGCTGTTCTGATCTGAGCCCACCACCAATGCGCACACGTCCCACTCTTTTTCCTCTTTTTCTTCTGCCTTTGCCTTTCCTCTTCTCGTTATATTTCTTCTTCTAGCCATCTCTTTTCGACGTACGGATAGTGCGCCCGATGCGTTATCCTTTCTGTCGCCCGTGGGCTCACCTGCGTTCCCGGCCCAAACGACACGCACGCGCTCCCGTGTCGAGATCGACCTCCGACGGACGCGGAAAGACGATCTCGACGCACGCCGAGCGCGCGCGCGCCGACATGATGGAGGAGCCGCACAGACTCGTAATAGACTAGCGCTCGTACGTGACGCCGCCTGACGGATCGTGTCCAATCGGGCGCTCTACGAGGACGGAAGGACGAACATATTGTAAGTGAGGGGTGGGGTTAGGGGGGTGGCACTGGAAACAAGATAATGGGGGAGGCGAGCGAGAGAACAGAAAAGGCTGCACCCGTAAAGCACACGAAATTTGTCTTCAGCTTCCCAAACTGTGTACTCACGATGGCCATGACTAAAACGACAACGAGAACACTGATGAAAAACAATAACTAACAACTGGCAATGAAAGCGACAACGGCGATCAGGCTGACGACGACGGCGACGACGAAAGCAAGACGACACAGAAAAGAATGTCACGCTTCAATGTCACAATACACAAACAGGAAGTGCAAGCCAATCTAGTACAGAAGCAAGTTGCAGTCGCGTGACACACTTATGCTTTGTTTTGTAGTCACGCGCGATTACATCGGGCTAGCTTTTGTGATTGTACTAGTTATTGATTAAGTTGTCTAGCTATAAGACTGATTTCCGCTGACCAACTTAACGTACGCGTGACATGATTGGCGATTGGTCTTCTTCATCTCCGCTACTACTACTACTACTACTGTTGACTCAGCGATTCTTAACCGCATTTATGATTACCCCTGTGGGCATTTTATCACCCTTATTAATACTATGAATGTGTCTCACTGACGGATCGTAGTGTATTTTTGGATTTCAGGTGCGCATAGCACATAAACTAGTTCTCCTTGCTCACCTGTCTTTGCACCGCACGTTTTTTTTACTGAATATTAGCAATCCTAAAAATATTAAATTGCAGGATACGTTGGCTGATAAAATCGATAGTAAAGACACATATTCTGTGTATCTGTGAAAATGCATTTCCATCAATATAGTCTTGGAATTTTGAGTATTCGAAGGATCGTGGTGGATGTCTCTCTCTCTCTGTGGTAGCCTCTATTGTTTGCCTACGAGCTTCCAGTGTTGTTCGATAATCCACAATACCTGACGTTGTTTCAAGAGTCGTCAGTTGCACTAAACAACGCGGTTCCAATTTATTGTATGCTAAGTCACTTTCCGCCTCAGTGAACTTGCTGAATAGCTAAACTTGCATCGGCTTATTCGATCGGGTACGATCAGCTCATCTTATTGCTGACGTATGACAAAATATTCCCAGGCAGATCTGAGATGAAGGAACAATCGTTCACTATTTGTGACGAGGCAAGTTCACCGTAGGCCTATGGTTATACATATAATAGAAAATGTTTGTTACAGCGATACCTGAAATGCACGTGTCTTTTTCTTCCCGACACCATTATACTGGGTTTAAAAAAAACGTATGTGATACATGCGTAGTCATGCCAAGCCTCAGGTCGCAGTTGTAACTTGGCGATACATCAATATTTCCAATATCAGCTCAGTTGCCTTGATGCTAATTTATGAGATGTTAACCTAGGTTTAGAGCGATCCGAAACTGTACTTACAATAACGAAAAAAATCGTTAAACGTGTGCTATAGTAGAATGATTGTTCTCCTATTTGTTGACTGCAAGTCTCCAAAGCAGTGCCGAGTGTCAAGCAAGCAATAATCAAGGAAGGAGCCGGCATGCCCAGCCGACGGCTCGGAACGGTTATAGCTTAATATGGATAAACTCGTCATTGGTCCGACGTCTTCAACCGTTGAACCCCACCTAAACCCTCGCCTCTTCCCTCAGCATCGCCTACCAGTCGCTGATAAGAGAACTTGCGTTGTAAACGGATTTGAGATTCGGTCTCTCGGTCCTCAAAACTTCAAATTGGCTTTCAGGTGTGCGGTCACCAGTAACGACGGCCACAGGACCCCGCAGGTAGATTGCTTCGCAGACGAACTCAGCAGTGCAAAAAACAACTGAATAGCTTTCTCCTATTTCTTCCCTTCTCATGTCTGCATTGTATCATTTTTTTTTCGTTTTACTTTTATATAGCGCGTTTACTTCATTCTACGTTTACACGTTTACTTAAATTCGATCAGCAATCTCTAACGAGGTCGGTGTCGCCGCTTCTATCCCGTATTGTGAATTGTATTTTATTTGAGCGCTGATCAGATTGAGAATAGATGATCAACCATACCGCTGAGAGTCAGCGACTACACTGCCGAACAGACTGTGTGTCCAGTTTATGGTGCTGCTTTAGGCGCCAATGAAACAAAAAGGGTGAAATGTGCATTTTATTTATTGAAATGTTCATACGACTACATGTCTAGCGAATAATAATTACAATATATATATATATATATATATATATATATATATATATATATATATATATATATATATATATATATGTTTAAATGCATATTTTTCTTTCTAGAAGAATAGAATCTTCGACGGGCGGCTTTCATATACAAAAATATCATGTAAATTATCCATATCCAGGAACCGATTTAAGGAGGAGAGTCAGCAGTAGCGGTTCTAGTAATAGAAGTACTGGCAGTAACGCTATGGAAAAATTCGTTTGCCATGTTGCAGTAGAGAGTCTAAAAGCGTCTTCTTATGCTTAATGAAAGAAATCCATTACAGAAGGGGCAAAAATCTTTAAGGTGTTGTTTTCTACCAAAGCGGAAGCATGTCATCGATTTTGAAATAGGCAAGCATGAAGAGGCCATAGAAAAGGACTCACCGTACATTTATCTATACATAGGATAATCGAATGTAAGAGAAGCAACATCCTTCCGCGTACATGCAAATGATGGTAAATGATTTTTTGATGTTAGTGCTTCAATAAGGGGGTCTCCATAAACCAGACTCGCTACGGACACTAGGAATTGCAAATGCTTCTCTGCTCTACAAGCCGCCTTCTATCTCCCGCCCTCTGTTTACTCATGGGGTAGGAGGCATCCATTTCTGAGTCAAGTCCATTTTCGGTGTCCATACACATGAGGCCAAGTTTGTGCCAAATTGTCGTCTGCACAGGCGCGGTGAGACGGACGAAACTCGGTATTGCAATTGCCGATCGGTGCGTTTGCATATATTTCTAGTTAGTCTTTTTTTTAGGTAGCCTGTGGGTTGTGGTAGATAGCCGTAGGGGCACTGCCCTTTTTGAATACGACGCAGTAGCAGAGGTCACAGCCAAATAGGAGCACATAAATCGTTTGGGTGTATAATAATAATAATAATAATAATAATAATAATAATAATCTATTATAATTATTTGTATGCACCTAACATGAATAGGCTGGACTAAGTTAAAGTGTTGCATCGTATATTGAGTGCATTCTACGATATTTAGCTCAAAACGATAGAAACAAACGTATATTAAAATGTATTTTTAAACCTTCATTGTATTCATATGTATATGTAAACAAGCAACCCGAATGTGCTTAGACGTATGAGATAACTTAATAATATTCGGCTTATTGCTATTGAAGTTGACATGTGAGCTACATAAGTAAACTAAGCGTTTCCATTGGGCTTGTGTATCATGGCATCCACACGGTCATGATGGTTAAAGAAAACGAGTTTACACAGGCAGGTCTGTAAAAGGGACTACACCACTACATCCAGCCGCTCTCTGTATTTCTCTCTATTTCTTTTTCTCTCTTGTTCTCTTTCGTAATTTCTGTCATGCTGTCTTGCTCTACGCCTCCCTCCCAACGTTATTAATGAAGCTCAACAAGATCATCCTGGCTCACTTTCCGTAGTCAACAGAATGCCATGTAGAAAAGCAACCACCAAAAAGCAAAAAATGTGTCATGTGCTAACATATGTGAGTTTACGTGTTCAGTCCATCGCTGCTCTACTTTCTTGTGTTTCCTAACTAGTGTTCTCTCTCTTGCTTTGAGAGTCGTTTGTTCTGGCCGTCTCGTTTAGATATCATTTTCGTTTCAGTCTTGTAAGCTCTCCCGCTTTCCGTAAGAAGAAGATGTCCAAGTTAGTGAGGCACGCTAGGGATGGTGGCCTTCACCAGCGAGGCTCTATATAACCGCCAGGTGAACAAAAAAACACGTCTTACAAGAAAGTTAGCTGCCTCCACTCGCACTATAAACCTGTCTTAGCTACCGTGTCGTGTGAGCGAAGTGTGTTTTTGTCAAATTGGCGGTTAGTGTTGTCTCTGGCGAATCTGCCCGCACAAGGTCATATGCAAAACAGCAACACGGAACACACGCCTGCGTAGGAGATATTATAAATCCCGTATGTTGTTTTTGTTTACAAAAAGTTGGCTCTTCGGACAAGAAGACGTCGACGCCGCGGTCTCATCAAGAAACAACAAAGCCATTTTAGCCAAGAAACACGATCGACGCCTGCATTCTAAAGCGGTGCGTGTCCTACGGTGGACGGGTCGGCAGGCCTTATGACTCATAGCTCCAACATGTCCAACCAGGATAGAGACGAACTTATCAAGGGACAAACGGCGCCTTTGATCGGGAACGCTCAATCGTTTCAACGTTACTTTAATACAATTTGAGACCTCAGATAAATACTATATAGATAATACCAAAAAATAACAAAAACCTACGCATTGTGCCCTTGCGGAAAATACCTACTCTCAGTGCTTTCCTTGTCTATTTTTGCATCAATAAAACGCCATTTTCCCAAGAGATTGATTACTTGTTCGCACCAGCTTTTTTTAAGCAGCATTCCAGCGAGTGTACGCGCTCCAGACTACGTGTCGTTGTGATGGCGTGGTTTAAGGGGCTAGTGCGAAAATCCTGGTTCTCATCTACTGGGTTGTCGCCGGTTTGAGCCCCGTTATTGGTCGAGTTTTCTTTAAAACGGCATTCAATGAGAATGGATGATGAAGCATACCACCAAGAATCATGGTAGCCATGCTTCCAAAAGGACTGTTGGGGAACTCTAGATATCGCAACATGTTTGGCTCTCGGTGCATTACATACATGGCTCACGGTGATTCCAAGACGGAGGAGGGTCTAGTATTAAAAACAACCTCCCTAACAATGTATCTAATACTAGACTAAGCTTTCTTAGGTGTTTTCGTTATGGGCAGATCATTGTCAGTGTACATGTAACAACCTCAAAGCTGGTCTGCGACAATATAACTCACACATCCTTGACGTAAAGGAACGGTTCTAACGTGATCTAGTGTGTCGGGTGGCATTTGTAAGGATGGTAGCCAAAAGCCGGTTAAACGTCTACAAGGGTGACAACCAAGGGAATCCGCGTATCTATGTTTTTCTGTTTTTCCTTATTGTATTTATGTATTTTTACTTTGGCCAGAACTTTGCGAATTAGTGCTGGCGACCATTATTAATAAAAACAAAATGATGCGACGTAACAACGTAACAGCTGCAGATGTCATGCATCCGCCGACCGATGACAAGACAGCAGGAGACGACACAACATTTAGCCCGTCGTCCAAATCCAAGAGATTTTCCTCGATGACGTCACCGTGATCGTACGCGGGAACCCAACCGGACAAGAAGCAGCTTCGCTACAAGGGCAGCGGACGACGTATACGATATCGGAAACAAGGTGAGCTCGTAGGAAGAGGAAGTCAGACTCATAACGGTGGAAAGGGAAGGCAATCTTACAGCGGCATCCCTAGCGCCGGTCAGGGCGGTGAATGAGACTTTCTGTGAACCTCAGGTGTCACACAACGGCAAATTATTTGTAGAAATAGACAATAGACGAGGATGCGTCGGGCTGAAGGTTACTCTACTGCTGCCCCAGCTGCATCTGCTCCGGGTTTAGACCTCCAGGCTCTTACCACTTCCATCACGGCCCAAGCGCTGGAGACGGTCACCGCCCAGCTGCGATTAGGATCATCTCACAGTTGTTGCATCCTTCCGGAATTCGTCAATCTCGGGCTCGGATGACTTTGGTCTATCTGGATCTCTTTCGTCCACGTTTGATTCCCAGGGAATTGTTTAAGCCTATCTTGAACAGGATTCTCAATAACTCACCAATACAAAGGCGCGGCAGCTCACCTTCGGCGACTTAGACCCAGAAGAAAAATAAGCGCACGCAATCGGCGTGGAAAACAGTTTTCCTGGCGCAAGTTTTGCCTTAAAGGTTGCCTAGCCGCAGGCCTGACGGACTTGATCCGTTATGTCCACACATCAAGACGGGATAGTGGCATATGGCTGAACGTCCGACCGGAATACAATCTTAGTACTGTACTGTCAAACCCGAAATTGGACCAGACGGTATGACCCTGAACCCTCGGGGCATGGGAAAACTTCTGATCTGAAACGTGTCGATTTCGACGCTATCTGGCGAGCTAAACTGGCAATCTCCCGCACGGTAGGCAGGCGTGGCAGTCGACGCGGAGAGAGACAAGACTCGTCATTACGAAGCCTTGGGGAATGAGCAAACCACCTGTTGCTTATCATTGAAACGTCAAGCGTGTGGGGACGGGAAGGCCATTACCATAACGCGGACAACCGGCCAGATCATAGAAAAATCGAAGAGGAGACAAACGATCCACGGCATTCCTGAGGCAGCGCATCGTGTTCGAATTACAGAATCATTCTCCCGGCAATGCAAGTATGATTATTGACGCACTTCTCGAGAAGAGTAGCCTGGAGGAACTGGAGGAAGTACTCGCATATTTAAAGAGTTCACTCTGCACATTTTCCGGCTGGCAATATTTTGATAACCAACTAAGTAGAAATTATTGTTTCTATTTTATCATGTAGTCTTTTTTTAGGGTTTCGAGGATCCTCGATGCACCTAGCGTGACGAGTAGCGTGATTGGTGTGAGACTCACAAGGCCAAAAAAAACCTGTATTCCTCCCCACCCTCAGATTCGATATTGCTCTGGCATTACTTCGAAATATATTATACTGGCACGCTGTGGGTGTGTAAGCGCTATATGCTTTATTACTTCGGAAAGCCATGTGTAATACGTGCCATTATACTAGATTATTTTTGCTATGGTAATAAATGCCAATAAGCGCAACCGCGCAGGCACCACTATCAAATTGTACTGTCACTTATGCGCAGTGAACGTCGTTTATAAGTTCTTTGTGTCTGTGTGTGGTAAATTGGTCGAATATATTTAGTTGCAAATATATACATAGGGACTCTTCCCCTTTTCCTTATGTATCCCTACGCAAAAATAACCCTGCATCCAAAACGCACATTCCGCTCCGCGCGTAACTAGATACGTAACGTTTTTATGCACCCTTTTTCGCCTTTGGTGGGTTTACATTAACCAGAAAGCAAACAGGATTTATTTCATTCATATGTGCGTGAGCGCTATAGCGGCTAAAGGGCAGCGGACCAACGAGTCAAAACGCCACGCTAAGTGGCGCTACGTGTTCATCTTTGAAATAAAACACACGAATCGCATTAAGGAACGACCTCTTTTCTAAGCCCATCTTCGTGCGGGTAGATATGGACTCTTTCTTTGGAGAACAACACAGCCTTTGATGTCCGAGTTGTGCAATTTCAGCCATTAAATTTTGCGCATGCCGCGAACAAGCGACATCATAATCATAATCGTAACAGTGTGTGAGTTATTTTTATAATGTTTAAGTCAAACACGTAACATTGCGTGAGTTATTTTGGTAAGAACACTTAACAAAAGCGTAATACGAGAAGTGTCGTTAATTAGGAATGCAGTCATATCAGTATCGCCTGAATGAAATTGTGTTAACACTCTTGTACTGTGCAATAAATCGCGTTCTTGGCTTTCGCCAACCCTGATAGGCTTCGTTGACATACACTCAGCAGCCTGGCCGATCCCTGGGTAGGGTTTTAAATCATGTATAGGTTCAGTAAGGAGCAACAGAGGTCAAACATATATATATATATATATATATATGTGTATGTGTTTTTTTTCTAATAATGTGTGTACTTGTGTATTTGCCCACATGTTCCGTAATCGATTACTGTGATTGTAAGTACGTAGCTGTATAGAGAAGTGAAAATTGTCTCTTCCATGAAAGTCGCAATATAATAGCCGTAATTAAAAATGCCATAATGCATATAGGACGGGGCACGTGTTAAGAGCTGTCAATTGAACGAGAAGTAATAATAATAATAAATTCTGCCTTCGCGTCAGCTTAGCATCATGCTGGATTCTAACTGTTCTCCGATATTGTTGGCAATTAGATAGCACCTTCGTCTGTGAGCCGTTCTTATGTATGTCGTGTGGTGAGCTGGTCGACTCTGACTGTCTACACCCGTTAAGACAATGCGGCAAGCAGACTCACGAGACACCTTGAGCTCAATAGAATGGTGAGAACAGCAGGAATACCATCTAAACTTGAGCCCAAAAAGTGGGAGCAATGCGTTACGGCCTGATGAGGTTACTATATTTCTGTGGTGACACAGAATAACCCTTGCATGGGATGTAACTGTCTTACGCACTGTCTCACTTTCTAACTTTGTCACAGCTCTGTCGAGTGTGTGTGGTTTCGGAGCGCGCAAATTCGGAACAGCGTCCCCTTTTGGTTATAATAACATGAGATAGAGAAATACTACTGCTACTACTACCGATAATAATAATAATAATAATAATAATAATAATATAATATAATATTTACGGCTATAATATATTATATATTACGGGTGATCGACGCGAGGCCATGTTTTGAGACAGATGATGTCTTTGGCCGTGTGTAGGGGGCACGTGGCTTCTATCATAGGCGCCATGAGTTGAGGAAATTGGCAGAGCATCATGAAATTGGCTTAAACGTTCATACCTCACAATTGTAAAACCGAAAAATTAATAAACCATCACATATATTTTCTATATATATATATATATATATATATATATATATATATACATACATATGTATATATATAACAAGACTTCTTTGCGAGCGCTTGGGAACCTCCATTGAGACCGCTACACAAGAGACCGATTACTGGTCTCAACAACTACACAACACGTTCGATGGGGCACATTTTAAAAAAGCACACGAAACGCCCTTTGTACATTACTGGATTAAGGGTTTGCCCTACCTATCTGGTAAGGAGTATTTAAACCTACTAAAGCTCCGGATCAACGCACTACCAACGCGTGCCAGATTGGCCAGGGGACGCCCGGGCTACAACAGACGTTGTAGGCACGGGTGTCATGCGCCTGAGACGTTGGCTCATGTCGCTCAGATGTGCGATATAACACACAAACAAACCATAAAGAGACATGACGACGTCTGTGATCGCGTGGCGCGTCTTCTCCGCGAAAGGGGTCATGAGGTGGTTCGTGAGCGAGTATTCCGTCGACCGGGCGCACCGGGTCTAAAGCCCGACCTCGTAATAACAACACCTACCGAGGTCTGGGTTTTAGATGCCGAGGTTTGCGGCCCGAACCGGGACCTGGCAAAAGCACGGCAAGACAAGATCGCCAAATATGACGTCGAGTTCCTAAGAGCGGCGCTCCCCTACCCGCAAAAACCTCGCAGATTCGGATCCATCACTATCTCTATGAGTGGTGTATGGGACTCCGAATCTGCGAGGACGCTCTTGGGACTCGGCGTCACGAAGAGGAATCTTATGGATCTCACCGTTTTAACTTTGCAAGGAACCTTGAGGATATATCCGCTCGCACCGGGTCCATAAGAGCGGGGGCTACCATCAAGCAAGGACACGGACAACTGACTCTTAACTTCACGTGACACCTTTTTACCACCATTTTTATTAAGGCGAGCACTGCCGAGTGTGCAAACGTATTGTAAATGATTATAAATCATCACAATATTTTCTATATATATATATATATATATATATATATATATATTATATATATATATATATATAATATATAGATACATACATAGTAGATAGGCAGGTAGAGAAGAACAGACGACGAGGACTAGAGTTGAGCGGGACGTGACGTACATTCGGCCAGAAGTAGTAGTAGTAGGATGAGGTAAACTAATATATAGATGAAAAACCATCTTTGCTCTACTGATGCTGCTACTGCTGATGATGATGACGATGACGAGGAACGAATCACCAGGTGTTCTTCAGGCGAACTTGCCGCCAGGTGAGGAGGAGGCGGCAACAGCAGCAGCACTCGCAAGGAACGCACTGGAGTCGTCATCTCTACGACGAATTACTTACTACTCGGTTATGACGACGGACGTATGGCGGTGCGGTCACGAGAGCGTGTTTGCGGCGTCAGCATTGCACCGTAGACCGGCCGTATGTAGACCGGTCGACATCCCGTTGGCCCGTTGGCGTCACCTGTACCTCACCTACACAGTTCTACCGGTCGAAGACCAAAGACCAAGTACGGAAACTAGGTAGGCAGAAGCAAACAGAAGTAAGCGCTAGCAGGCCCTCACTGACATCAATGTAATCAACGCCAATCAGTCCGCTATTCCCCCCCTCCTCTGTCGCTCGCTTGCTTTTGCTCTCTTTCTCCCTCCCAACGCAAATAGTTTCTCGTGTTTTTCGGAAGTCCCTCCTAACTATGGACATGGTTGTCGGATGGCCGAGAATGACTAGGCTGACCGGGACGCTGCGTACACCAGCAGTGCTAACACCTGCAACACCAACAGCAGCAGCAGCAGCTAATGCAACGGTGGGGTCGGCAGTAGCAGGTCTAGTCGTCGTAAAAGTCGCAACAGCTGTTGTTGTTGCGTTGTTGCTGTTGTCGTCGTTGTTGCTGTTGTTGTTGTTGCCGTTGTTGCTGTCGTTGTTATTGTGGTTGTTGTTGTTTTTTGTGTTGTTGTTGTTACTGTCCTTATCGGTCTTATTGTTATTATTAGCAATGTTTATGTTGTTGCTGTTATTGGTGTTGCGTTGTTGTAGTAGAAGTTGGAGTTGTTGCTGTTGTCTCGCTACAGTTATCGTGGTTGTTGTTGTTATTGTTCTTGTTGTTCGAGGTGGTGGTATTTGCTGAAGTTCGCCGCCGTCGTTGTCATTGTTGTGATTGTTGCCGTCATTGTTCTTGTCGGTATTGTCGTCGTCGTCGTCTTCGTCGACATTGCTGATGCTGCTGCTGTTGTTGCTGCCGTTGGGGCTGTTTCTCGTGCTATTGTCGTGGCATATTTATGAGCGAGAGACGTTGCACTTGGTTAAGCTAGGCCGGACATCCATAAGTGTCCTACGGTTGAGTAACTATCGGGACAACTACAAACAACAACAGCAGCATCCGCAGGGGAATAGGGGGGGAGGGAGTAGCAGTTAGTTAGACTGCGTAGTAGATGCCGTAGCGAGGTTACCAGGAGGTGAACGAATGGAGCTGAGGACGCACGCAAGGACGCCCATAGATGGATAGAGGCATGAATGTATGTATAGGCGGGGAGGGCGGGGAGGAGACTAGCGACGGCTTCTTGACCGGTTGTTGCCCCCTTAACCACCCCCCCCCCCCCGTTCCGCCCCTCGAACATTGCCTGACGTGACGGCGTGCCTGCTCAACAGCTGCATCTGTTGTTGTCGCTGTTGCTGCTGTTTATGTTGTTGTTGTTGACGCCCCAGTTTTAGCCGCTACTGCCGTACCAGCATGCTATATGCATGTATGCAGAGGATGTTAACAACAGCCAACAGCATATACCGGTTGATTATCGTAGTGCTTGCCCAAGTCGTTGTCGTTGTTGTTGTCGTTGCTGTTGTTGTCGCTGTTGCTGTTGTTGTTGTTGTTGTTGTTGCCGCAACCGTTGTTTTCTCTCTTCTCTCTTTCTCGTGTTCAACGTATGTGCTTCCCAAAGTTAACCAGCCCACGCTGGAAGTTGTCTATAGACGTAGTTATCAAACTGGATAGTTGACGTCAACTCAACTTTCTACCGAAATAGCTCCCGCTCGGCTAGCTACCTAACTAGCAATGCTCACTAACTTTGTAGCCAATTAACTAACAGGCTGATTGGCTGGAGAGTTAGTTAATCGTTCATCACGCGGGGGGGGGGCCCTTAGCAATGCTGTCCGCTGTTGTTGCTAATGTTGTTGTTGTCGTCGTCGGTGATTGTTGCTGCCGTTGTTGTTGTTGCTGTTTTTTGTTGCAGTGTTGCTGTTGTTGTAACGGCGCGGTTGTAATCTTTCTTGTCGGCGTCGCCGCTCTGTCTCTGGAGTGGATGACATACATGAACGATCGTGTATAGTAAGTGACTCGTTTGAGGATCGTAACTCGATGATCAACACGCTTGATCTAATCGCATCACCGTTAAGCTAATTACCTCTCCAACTCGTTGTTAGGGGTAGATAGCGAGGCCTGATTGTGAAGTTGATACGAAGTCAGAAGCGGAAACTGTCGAAGCGGCGAGGGCAACAACACGAACAACAACAGCAGCAACAACAACAACAACGACAACAACAACAACAGCCGAAGTGTTGATCTGATCATTTGGCATTATCTGGTGGCTATCTGACATAGATCACCTATCCCTTCGATGTGTAGTATTATATATAAAGAGTAACAGAGGAATATATAAAGCGGCGCAAGATTGAAATGCTGAGAGAGAAAGGTATATAAAGGCAAATAAGATATACGAGCGCATTGGAGGGCGCAGCCCTGAGACTAGAAGGATCTCGCTAACAACACCTTGGTTTGTTGCACAGCTCCCAAGCAGAACCACTCACCACTGACGGGATGCGTGCACGCTTGGCGCAAAACTCTGCAAGCTGTTGTGATTGTGATTCAATAGGTCACCTGTTCTTCACTGTCGGCGTACTGCATGATTCGAAAAAAAAACCTATAGTCAGTCACCTTGTACAAGGCGTAGCTATGAGAGCAACGTATGTATTAATGTTGCATGGTTAATTTAGTCGCGTAAACGCCTTGTTGCGACTGACGGTTGATGTTGCTCGTCACGATAACAATGCGGTTACAGACCACATAGCGGTTTTTTGCCACGGCTGGCTTCGCTGACGGGTAGCGCAGCGGCTCTCTATTGAAGCTAGCCAAATTCGCTTCTGCAAGCTTGATATTTAGCCAGCAGTTTGTCCAGTACACCGAGATAATGCTGCGAATGGCAGCGGCAATAGCGGCGTCAGGGCTGTAACCAGTGAGCGGTTGACTCCAAGTCAGTTAGGTTAGTAAGCAACGCACGAGTACATGTTTATTCTTTGGCGGTGCTCCTCGATACCGGCTTGACAGGCACCCCGCGTGTGTGAGCCCGTTGGCTTTCAACAGTGCAAAAGCCAACAAAGCTGCGTGTACCGCTGCCGTCCAAGTACTACTATCCCGGCAGATCCCATTGGATTAACGGGTTCTGGAGGGCGCAGTTCGTCGAGCAAAGTTTTCTGTCTCTCAAGAGGACGCACGATGTTAGACACTAGACGCTTGTGACAATAGGTGGATGGAGACCCACTGACAAACATCGCTAGCATGCATTATCTGCGGCTCAGAAAAAGAAGACAACGTCAAACGCACCTTTGAAATATACTATGTGCGGCGTTTCCCGCGTACGAAGCGGTGTTGGCGCTGCTCTTAGGCCGGGTCTTCCGGTAACATGCAAACAAATGGCGCAGGCCCTCTTGCAGGACATCCGAAGCTGGCAAATCATAAAGGATTTTGCGGCGACCATCATTTAACGAAAAGATTCGGACCATTCTGCGATGCCCCCGCAACTCTAAGGGAGAAGTAAGGGTTGACGTAGTATTAAAGAACGAATCCAGCTCCTCGCTTCTTCCTGACGCCATTTTGGTGAGAGGTTTTTAGTGTGTACTATGCCAACAGCATCCGCATCGAGTCCCGCACTACTCGTTTCGGGTGTGCGTAACAGCATCCCTTTTAGCAACAGAAAAAGTATATAAGCAGTATTATTATTGATCAATATTTAGAAAATTCATTTTGGCGTTCTAATAACGAATGCCAGAACGAACCGCAAACTGGCGAACTAACCTAGACGAACACCTGCACAAGCAAGCTAGATGCATGCCGTCAACAACGGCAATAAGGCTAACCGTAAGGTAAATGCGGACGACTGCGCATTATGCTGTCGCTCCATGGTGCACAGGTCATTAGTGCCAATTTACGAAACGTTCACCTATTTTAAGAAGAACCCTCCTTACTAGATGAAACCGGCGGCACTACTGTTGACGGCTACCGTCGTTCACTCAACGCAAACACAGTCGGTTCGGTCTAAACGCCGCTGGCATTGACTGCCTTTTACGTGTAAGTCAACAAAACAAACAAGCAAACACATAAGACACTTAGTTCGAACCTAAAACGCTCCTCTATGCAGTCCAACAGACAGACAGACAGACAGGACGGACGCTTGTGGCATAAAGGCATAGTAGCATTTCTGTTGTTGTCAGCTGGCCTGGCCTCACCAGTCGCTCGCGGTGGAGTTGCCCCAAGTCAAAGGTATAATACATCCGAGGCTCTTCCGTTTACTAACCCCGAGCGACCTTTGATCGTTACATGACATACTTGCTACGTTACTGCGCAGCCGCTAATAAAGCTGAATCCTAATAGCTCTGTCATACGTTGCGTAACTGTGAGAAGAGGGGCTCTGTTGCCGAACAGCAACGCTCATTAGGCCGAATGTTAACGTTCAGGAGAATATCGATAGAAATTAATACGTACATATAAAGACCTCCCTTCTATGTACCTAACAAAGGTGATTTTAATAAATAAATATCAATATAAAGACCCTCCAAGAACGACTCTATAGAGGCATGAACCAATAAGACTTGAACTTGGGAACCGGCCATGGCTTTAGAAAACATTTACAACATAATTTCGAAATGCAAGAGTGCGATAGATGCACTGATTGTACGGGCGTATTCTAGCGTGGCTAGCGAAAGAAGAACAGCCATATAGAGAGCTTAGAACAAAAAAGAAAGATATTTTCCCGAATGTGTTTGTTTCATAAGCGCAATGGCATACTTTTTATGCGTTAAACGTGAAAGATAATGATATGCCATCACAGGATCTCGGTCATTGCAAATTGTTTCTAAATGCTAGTATTCATATTTTGCTAGCCACTTACGAACACACTGATATGTCCAGCTTTTCCGTCAAACAGTCTCGTCGCAATTTTGCAATTGCACATTTGGTGTCAAGCAATGTCCGGCCATTCATATCGGTATAACAAACTACTTGCAAAATAAATTGCACCGTTACTCCTAAACAAAAAGTGTTTGCCCCTATCTATTAACAAAAAAAAAGAGCATATCGAAAGGTTGGCGAAAAATCTACAACCCCTCAACAAGTCTGAATAAACTGGGGACTCCCACCAGGCATGACGTCGGCACGGCGTCATCCAATCCAACGAGGCGACTAATCTCTACGGATATACGCTTGCGTGAGTTACCCGTTCCAAACAGCACCCGCTGGTGTTTGCGAATGACCAACTTCAGCAGCAGCAACAACAACAGCAACAGCGAGCACCCATCCACTAATGCGCGCTTTCTTCTTCTTCTTCGTTGAGTGCAGCCCGCTTACAACCTTTGGCGAAAAAAGTAACACTAGTGACAGAGATTGCTTTGCGACGAGGTTGACTCGGGAAGCCGATGGCGGTCGCGGAAGCAGTAGCAACAACAACAGCAGTAACAACAGCAGGGCCATCAGTGAAGCCTGTTGCTGCAACAGCGACGGCTGTGAACGGGTATTCAATAATACCGCCACCACCTGTAGGATGATGGGCTCTGCGCCAAAACGCCCCTCCTTATACGTATGGCCTCGAAGCGCGCCTGGATAACGTTCGCATCGCCTGTTGTCGCCAACCCAAGTGACAAACACAGCATTGTTGAAGGGCAGCAATTCCGCTCCGCCCCCAAGAAGGGTTTCCTTGGGGGGGGGGGGGGGCGTACTCTTTGAGCGGGAACTTGCTTCTTGTGTAATCTTTCTTCCCTATCGCGCGCGCGGGCTTCCTTTCTCTATCGCTCTCTCTCTCTCTCTCTCTCTCCTTTTGTCTTCCTTCCTATGACGCTGGTCGCTTGCTTACGTCGTCTGTGATTTTATGAAGCAGCAGCGGAGATCCCAGGTCATTCTGAGAGCAGTTGGTGTCAGCTGCCTGCCGGAAAGCCCGACTGTATGAGGTGCCCACTCCAGACTAACTTTTCTGGTTTTTGTACCTAGCCTATGAATACCTTGTCGTCCCATCTCGGAGCTGCCTTAGCTGCTACTGCTGCCGTCGGCTGCCGCCACCAGCGACAACGACGACGACGACGACGACGACCACGAGCGTGTCGACTCTACCACCACCACTTCGTCGTCAGTGAACCCTGTCAATGGCGGGTGCTTCTCTCCCATCAAACTGCACAAAAACGCTGCGCGACGCGCCGACACCATATTAGCTTGTTGTATTTAGAACAGTCTGCGTAAGTCTGATGGCCGTACGGCGGCGACAACAGCAGCGCCAGAGACTTCAAGGCCGCAGTGGGACCGCAAGTGGGCTTCAAGAACGGTGAACGAAGTCGTGACACCGCGCCAAGGGTCGACGAAGGCGATCGCTAAAGTTAGCTAACACGAGCACGGATCTCGTGATAATGATGGCGTGCGCGTTAAATTTAGCATGCACTTTTTTGACTAGCTCTGTTGCCATCGTTCCTTGTCGTAGATGCTGCCATTGCCGCTTATAGCACAACGTTCGTACGATCCTGAAGCCATGCCTTAGATCCTGGATATTCCTCCATATACTATACTCGATAGCTGCTCGTTCGTTTTTCTTCTTCTTGTTCTTCTTCCTACCGTATTTTCTCACTGGACACTGCACGTTGTAGCACGAGGAAAGGCGTTGACAGCTTGATGAGCTGCTATTATTCACACTTTTCTGTGTGTGTTATGCAAGATATTGTGGGTTTTGTATTCGGAACAGTAACATCAACCTCTGCTGCTAGTCTACTATTCACGGAGGATTAGCGTTAGGAATACTGGCAGATGGCAAACGAGTGGAAGGTAGGGAGGGCCAAAACAGAGTGCGTAGTGGGCCGACGGAGAAAAAGTGAATTGCTCAACGCAGCGTGTAGTGGGTTGCATCGTCAGCAACTGTCGTTGCGTAGCAGTTATGAAGGAGCGCCGGGGTCTAGGGAAAGAGCTGAAAAGGGAAGTGTGCCTTTCTTTGGCCAGGCTGTGTCAGGGTGCATCCGGGATGGCAACAGTCATGACCTGGCATAAAGTTTTATAGCGTTTGTTGGCGTAATCAAACAACTGGCTGCCTCCCTCAGGACGACGACAACGACGAACTCCTTCCTATTCAGTGCTTCCAAATCAATGTGATCTGAGTTGCTATCGAAGATGCCGAAGATCACGAGATTGTTCGCTCTGCTGTTTCCTCTGTTTTGGTCATCTTCTACTTTTTCGTCTTCTTGCCCTTCTTTTTATTTTGCACTGCTCGATCCCTTCTCCACGGAACACGGTGAGTGTTTCGCGTTCTCGCGACGATGACGACGACGATAACGACAACAACAGCCGTAATAGTCGCAGAGAATTCCGTCGACGAGGCAGCACTCTTTTCTTGCTATAATTCAGACATCAGCATCTACCTGTCGCACACTACACAGCGTTCTCAGTAGTCACTTAGTTTACCTTTTTCTCCTGTCTCCGCCTCGTGTCGCACCCACTACTCTGCGCAAATTCTGCAACAAAACGAAAATCGAAGCGGCGCTGTGGCCAATAGTTATTTTTTCCGACAATTTGGCAGAATCATCAGGATGCCGTGACGACGGTGTTGCATCGATTTCGGCTAGGTCACGCCAGCGAGAGCGGGGACGCCGGCTAGAAAAGACGTTTCTTGCTACTGCGCTTCCTCCGGGTCTGAGAACTATTGATTTAATCAGGTACCTACCTGCCTCGCAACCTATCCACGCATCGAGCTACTGGTTCTAAATCCTTGCCGCCTTAACAATAGCGTGGATCTACTAGTTTCGTTTCGCGCACGTGGTGGGGGTACTATGACGCAACTTAGCGTGCTATGTGTGTTTACCTTGCATAATGTTGAGTGCTGTCATCCTCATTGTTCGTTGTATGTAACAGACGACGAAAACGCACGCCACAAATCGAGCAACAAAATTGCTCGATAAGTGTCTTTACGAAACAAAGATCCTCGAAACAATGAAAAAAAATACCTGTTTTCTAAGCAAAAGGGAAAACCGCAACAAACCCGCCCAACTATAGCCGAATAAAGCGTCAGAATAACTCACAAACGGCTTGCACGAAATAGCAGAACATATGATTCTCATAAAAGAATACGGAATTATCCCCGGCTATCCGACGAGCAACGCGGTGCAATTTGCCGTGCGTTGTTATGTATGGCGATTGCCAGTCAATAAAAACACCAAGACGTATGCCTTGGTGTTTCAGTTAAACGGCATTCGACTGCATTTCACGAACCTGTCTTCTGAGAGTATTAAGAACAAGGTTTGAAATAAAAAAAAAAATTTATATGACCTAGTACATAGTGCATTCTTAGCTAAAACGGAATCATAATAAGGAACGTAAACCAAGACCAACACTATGAAACCGTTAGACAGAATACAGAAAAATGGTGATATGCTACATGAGGTAAAAACCCTCATACCTTTCCTAGACGGTCCTAGTGCTAATAAAAAAATGTCTAGGGCTCATTTGCAGTTTTATCTTAACAAAGCATTAACGTAGTGCCAAAAACGGACTACCAACTAAAACAGGTAAGAAC
This sequence comes from Dermanyssus gallinae, assembly GCA_003439945.1. NCBI lineage: Eukaryota > Metazoa > Arthropoda > Arachnida > Mesostigmata > Dermanyssidae > Dermanyssus > Dermanyssus gallinae. Next base: position 140,292 of record QVRM01006398.1, read on the forward strand.
AAGGTACTTCTATCAGCAAGGGAGGAGCCTACACCACCAAGAACCGCTATCTTAAACGGGCAATTTCCAGAACCGCCAATGTAAGAAAAACTGAATCTCATAATTTTTCCTATTTTAGCAAAGTAATTCTCTTCTTAGTCGACATTCAACGCTTACAGTCGGCATTTTTAAGTTAATAAGAGCAGAAAGAACAGCCACAATGTACGAATTGGGAGAACTACGCGCCATAGATATGAAAAATTCAATGGAACATGCTTTACATTAAGATGCTCCAAATTATAGAGTATTTTTTTCTACCATTGCAGCATAAATAGCCCTCGACCACCAGAAATGTTTAAACCGATAAAAGTAACGCAATATATATTCTTTGGGCAAACTAAAAGGCAAGTAACACCACAGTCATAAAAACATGCAAACCTACAAAGAAATAAGAATCAATTAAAGTAATATATAATTTCACTGAAGGACCCGCCTTTCTTTGCAAAGTGCATATTTCGTAATGTCTAGTTATAATCGTAGTATATACAGGGTATAACGATTTGAAAATGAGATAGTGAATTGTGGAGCTGTTTAAAGTAAATATTCTTTTCATTGACTTTTGAGGTGAGAGTGAACTTACAAAAATCTGTGACACTGGTGTTGTTGCCCGACATGGGAGCACAATATGTACATTAGTGAGGCGCCACCTATACAGAAACAAAGCACACCGTCGTCTTCGTGAGTAAATTCTGCTTTCTCTAAAGGATATGCGATGTCAGCGAGAAAATGCGACTATGGTCGTTTAGAAGAGAATTTGCAAAAATTGAGATTCTATTATTAGCTTCCACACGCTAAACCTCTAGGCACAACCTTACGACCATTCACAGCGCTCAACACTAACACCTTCAATAACTTCATTCATTTCATGGCGATCATTTTCGTACTAAACGTATGGTGATTCGATCCGTGGTTTGTGAGTCATTAATGTTTCCCGGAGGGCATGTCGAGATCGAGTGCATAAATGATCTACTCCATCAGATTAATCGCTCAAGGTCATATATGCATGCACTCAATCTCGACATATCCGTCGGAAAATCTTAATTACTCCGCAATCACGGATCAGATCGCCATCGATTTGATACCGAAATTATTGTACGTTCACACGTTAGCGCCGTAAATGGATTTGTGGTTATGATTTTGAAGTATTGAACGTGAAAACTAATTATAGAATTTAAATATTTGCAAATTCTCTTCTAGATGGTCATGTCGCATCTTCCGGCCGGCGTCGTGTGTTCCTCTAGAGAATGCAGAATTTTCGACAGAACACGACATTAGCATGTGTATAGAATGACTGGTTATTTCCTATGTCGGGTTATAACACGAGATGACCCAGATTTTAGTAATTTGACTTTCACTCCAAAATTTTTCAATTCCGTATATCTATTTTTAGATCATTCAAGGACCATATATATATATATATATATATATATATATCTTCCATTTATTTCACACTTTATCGTGTCATTATACCTAGTTATGTCCTATAAGCTGACATTTGGTGAGTATACACATATGTACATTTAGATTTCTACTTATAAAATACATATGTTCATATGCCAACATCGTCAGAATGATAAAACGTTCAATTCTGTAAGTTGATTACAATTTCCCACATGATATCTATCACACACGTTTCGATAGTATTTGCAGACACAGGTTTGTTCAGGTTCGTGATAACCTTGCGTCATGCACGTCAAATGGTGGAAGCCGTGCACGGCAAACCTGGTGACCAAATGACGATTCGTTCTGTTTGTCCTCTTCCAGCTCGAGTCAGTCCTTGCTGGTATTGTGATGAACTGTGAATCGATCTCCAGTCGCTCTGATCTCTGTTTCTCGACGAAGGTACAGTAGGCTGGGGTTACTAAGAGATAAAATTTTTCGCGTATGTCTTCTACAAACGATGGCGTATCGGTCAACAAGTAGATCAATCGGTTTCTCGATGTCGTGTGCAGCCTCTCTCTCTCTCTCTCTCTATATATATATATATATATATATATATATATATATATATTGAAAATAAACCCTTTATATATATATATATATATATATATATATATATATATATATATATATACAGGTAGTTCAATAAGTTCTTAGAATGAGCTTTTTAGAATTCGAATTTTGGCACGCTTTCACCGCTAATAGGAACTGCAACTTTCGACCGCTAGCACTCAATATATTATGGTGATTAGCCGTTGCGATTTCGTTTGATAGCTTTTCCCGTGCAACGTTTCGGCGTGATTTTTAAAAATGGAGAAAAAATAGTTTCGAGTGGTTATCAAGCATTTTTATTTCAAAGGTTGGAATGCGACCCAAGTAAAAATTGAGTTAGACGAGACGTACAGTGACTCTGCGCCATGTTTTGCCACTGTTTCCGACTGCATTAATGTGTTAAAAAGAGGTCGTAGAAACACCGAGGATGAACTACGTCCAGGAGACCAAAAAACGGCAACTGATGAGGAAAACGTAGAGAAAGTGCAAAACATTATTGGCACAGATAAGCGAATGAACATTAAGGAAATAGCGGAGGCATTAGGGATTAGTTTAGGCAGTGTGCATTTTATCCTACACGAAAACTTGAAGATGAAAGAGCTTAGAGCAAAATGGCTGCCGCATTTGCTCAACCAAGGCCAAAAAGACGCGCCTGTTTTGGCTTTACAGCGAAATTTGACCAAGATGTCGAACAATCTGTCGGATTTTTGGTGCAGATTCATGACCGTCGATGAAAGCCGGGTTCATCACTACACTCCCGAGACCCAAGAAGCATCTTGCCAATGGTGTGCACCTGATGAAGGACCTCCGAAGAGGGTGCGGACAACGGCATTGACCGGAAAGGTGATGGCTACAGTTTTTTAAGACCAACGTAGAATAATGCTGGTCGACTACCTTGAGAGCTGTAAAACGATCACAGGAGAATATTATGCAAGACTGTTGGACGGCCCGCTTTGCAGAAGAAGGTTGTCCCGTTTCACCAGGGCAATGCTCCTGCACACAAGTCCCGGCAAGCATCGGCAAAACTGGCCCAACTGAGGTTCGAACTTATTGAACAACCCTCCTATTCTCCAGACCTGGCCCCCTCTGATTATTTCCTCTTCGGACATTTGAAGAATAGTCTCGGTGGAAAGCGTTTTTCCAGCAATGAAGAGGTTAAGGCTGCTGTCAATGCCTATTTTCAGTCTAACGACGCGGAATTCTACTCAAAGAGGTATGAAAGCTCTGAAATCTCGGTGGGAAAAGTGTATTAAGCGTCTCGGGGAGTATATCGAATAAAAACATTTAAAACATGATTTGGAAAATCTCGGTTTTCATTCTAAGAACTTATTGAACTACCTGTATATATATATTGAAATAAAACCCTTGATATATATATAATTATATATATATATATATAATATATATATATATAGAGAGGAGAGAGAGAGAGAGAGAGAGAGAGATTCCTTGCCTCGCTAGGAAATGGCCTATACATATGGACTGGCAGACCAAGTTGAGTGTTTACTGACTGAAAAAATAAAACAACAAATAGTGCCAACATTAACTTCGCGTCAGCATGACGGATGCGATTTTTCTAATATTGTCCAATGACAAACGCCGACCGAAAAAAAAAATCATAGTTATGTCGTCTCGCTAACAATGTCATTTTCATGTCTGACTTGCAAGTAGGGGACCTTATTATTATTACCATCAAAGACGAGGATAAACTCAATTAAAACAGCCGCTTATTATGCATCAAACACACATACATCCTTTAGTCACAAGGCCTATCCCTACCTTACGTTAAAATAAATCGTATGTATGTACAAGGAAAACTCTAAGTACATGAACAAGTAGAACGAAGCGAAATAAGCATAACGCAAGTGGCGTATTCACAACGCGACTGCCTGCCGCAGCCTTACAACTCTTCACAACGTACTTAATTTGCATGCCTATTTACAAAACAGGGCTCAACATAACGTGGACCTGCGTGCTCGCTTGAACGTTCGAGCAGGCGCTTGCCCTAGTAAGATCCTCACCTCGTGTTAACTGCTGCCTGTGCGTGTGAATAAAGCCAAAACAGGAACCGCTGCACGTCTCTTACCCTAAATGTTTAAGTACATAATAGCCTAGGAGAGCTGCTGACACTTTCGTTTAACTTTGCTGTTGCCGACGAGCAGCATATTTACAACAAAACGTTCAAAACCACCTAAGAGTTAACCTTTCCTTACCTTCCTCAGTGAATGACCTCTCTGTGACGTAGCCGTCTAGGCGTTTGTAGGTGGTGACACAACTAACTGTCTTTGCCAAATTCCCAGAAACTCCTGACGGTTGACTCTCTCAACAACGCCTACGCCAATTTCCCAATGACCTACATATAGAGGCATTCAGCAAAGTTGAACAAACTTAAAACTTAACTCAAACACCGAGGCTTTTCTTTGAGAGTCCGCAAACGGGCTTTCACCTTTCGTGTCTTTTTTTCTCCTATCAGCCTTTAACGACCTCTGTATAGTCCACGCTCCACTCTCAATACCGCCTGCTCAGCCTGACAAAAATCTACGAACTGCTCTACGGCTTCGTTGTGATTCGTTCAATTTGGCCTAAGGCTAGACCCTCACATTCCCCGCATGTCTGTGCTGCTCGGACACCGCTTAGAGCCTTTCGAGCCTAAACCGTGTCTCTCCCACCAGCTGGCTATCAATATATATATATATATATATGTATATATACAGGACCGCCGCAGTACCTCATTTTTGTTTTTCATCATACCGTAACTGTACTGCACTCTCTCTTTCTAATAACCGACTAGAACAGGTTACCATCCCTAAAAGCTTCGACGACGCTCGATCAAAGCCGCCTCTGCCTCTTTCTGGTGTAAACGTCAGTTCAACCTGGACCACCTAAGTGCCTCATTGTTTTATTTTTGTCCGGCCTGAGCCTTTTGTTTCACAACGATGACGTCCATGGCACGTCTACAGTTGCTGTCTTCTCTATATTAATAATAAAAATAATAATAATAATAATAATAATAATAATAATAATAATAATAATAATAATAATAATAATAATAATAATAATAATAATAATAATAATAATAATAATAATAATAATAATAATAATTATTATTATTATTATTATTATACAATTTCTCTGCAGGTATTGAAGAAACTACACATAGGTGTAGCACACCAATCGGTATTACGGCAAGATGAACGTGCTCCCCTGCAAATGTTTAAATCAAATATAAAAATATTGCTGACTGAATGAAAATAGATTAAGTAAAAACAAAATAGTGATTTTCACTAACCTAATACTCTGTTGACTACTCGTACTCTTTGACGACACCTGTTCTATTGAAACGGACTACTACGTGGACCGAGTTGGCGGTGATGTTTATCTGGTCAACGTCCATGCTTATGCGGGGTACGTGGGTCAAGTGTCGGCATTTGAGAGACGCATCTCTTTTAGAATCTAATAGAGCTAGAAATTGTTCTGAATTGTTGAAGACTTGACGTGCTCCACAATTCGGGTCGAATTTGCCAAATTGAGTTTAGATTCGATAGTGCCGAATATCGTGCTCTTGTAGTGGTAAGCCCTACAAGTTAAATCCTTGTGTTTAAAATTCAACAAGGTAGCGCCCGACAGTTGTTTCTATAGCCGTCACCTCAATGTTTTTGCGAAGAAGGAACTGTTATATATATATATATATGTGTGTTGTGTCTGGGCGTCGTTGAGTATATGACATATGCCAACGTATTGAGACAAGTGGCATCCAACACGTTCCAACCCTGAATTTCTTCATAACTCCCCCGTCCACTCAACTGATTAGAGTCAAAGTGACATCAATTCATTGTAGTTAAGTCGACTGAGTCGAAAAACGAGTGGCGAGACATGTACATGGAGAGCATTTGCCGTTAAATTTGGACAGCTACTTACCCGATATAGCAAAGTTAGTCACTTTGGTCACTTTGCGACTGGCTGACTTTGGCTATAGTCTCTTTCTAGTTGAGTTTTCTGTTATTCTTCCTTGGCGTCAACAGCGCACGCATTTCGTACGCAATTCGCTCGGGTGCTGCTAAAGATGGTGATGGCGATGATAATGCTGATTATGAAGAGAAGCCCTAGGAAGATGCGTCTAGAATCAACCGGACAAGCTTTGCCGGCTGAACGAGAGCTGTTTTGAAGGCGCACACATGAAACACATTCAGAGCAGCAGAAGAACAGAAACGGAGAAGCAATCGTCGTTAATTTCGTCTCGTTAGAAATGTCACCGCTTTCCTTTGTCACGTGCCATAAAATATATAATCGCCCGACATCGCTGAGGGGACGCAAGAAAAGGTCGGCCTATCTAAACCACCTTCATTCGGATATCAACGACTAAACAAACGTATCTGGGCTTGTCAACGTGGAGACGTCGGACTCGAGGGTCTCGAGGAGGGCCTCGGTCAAGAGAGTAGTAACGAGTGCTCTTCATCTGCATTTAATCAGCCGAACGCATTTGAATTAACGACTTCTCGTTTATTTATCTTGTAATATTACATTCATACACATTTCACAATGTTTCTGCACATATATTATATAGATAGACACACATTAGGAGTAGCACTTCTTATAAAACGAGGAACAGGTTTCTTCTAGTTGATAGTTCTAGGGACAGTCTCTTCTGGGGATCAATAAGAATTATCGTTCCCTAGAAGGAACTGTCAATAGGCACACTGGTGTTACGATCTAGGCATTCGGCATCATTTACGCAACTCTAAGATGTTACGATCTGGGCATTCGGCAGCATTCACGCAACTCTAAGATGTTATCTCGGGCGCTCCGACGCGCAACAAAGTTCCATAAATATGGTTCACATATAGTTTTCGAGACTTGTTATGCTTTGCCGACCCTAGACATAAAATTGAGAAATGTAGAGATATGCAGCTAGCCTAGCACCAGATTTTTCGCCACGAAGCTGCGCCTTGGGTTCACAGACGGGTCAATTTTTTGGCAGCTCCTTTTACTTTTGGAGACATTCTGATCACTAACGGTTAACATACATTTAACTTCGTAGTCGCAACCATCCAGACAGCATGCAGAGCCTAAATAAAATGCGCGATCAGCAAACTAAGTGCAGTAGTGCTATATCTAAATCGTTTCGTTAAGATATCTGCATTTCTAGTTTAGAAAGAGACAACATTTTTTGGCATTTGCAAAACTAAGCGCATAATTGGCCTGCCGCCAAATCGACTCGTCCATCGCCGGCAAGATAGCGGCTAGGTCTGAGATCTAGATGCCTTCCGTTCTTCCGGTACCGCGTACAAGATATCACCGTCATTTGAAAAGATGTCAGTATTTTCGTTGCGTTTGTAGCTCCGCCTTTTGTATTTTTAGCACCAAATTGTCATTATACTTTTAGGACGGAGACATAAGGTAACCCATCTTCTATCTATTCCAGCCTGAAGCCGCATTACGCACTACGTGTAGCGAAGATGGCTTAGTATAGCCATTAACAATCCTCAATAACGGCGCATGGGCTGTTTTGTTCAACAGAAAAAGAAAAACAAACATTTGCAGCAATTCCAAACAGGAGACAAAATACCTTCTTTTATTACCAGTACGTTATTCTAAACTCCATTCGTGACTATTCAAAAAGCACGATGTAGAAAATGCATTGTTTGTTCGAACATCTCGTATGTTTGCATTACAAGAAAAATGTGAAATTTCTAGATGTATGCTTTTCTTTGCAGGTATCTTTGCGGTTTCTTCAAGAGCATCCACCTTGCTGCAAGATCTGCTACGCCATATACTATTTCTACCTTTTGAGCTTCATATATCTGTCATCTCTATCTCCCTTTGTTAACATTTCGTCAACTAATATTGCAAATTACTGAACGTCTATGTTTTCCAACATCCTATGTTCTCTTTTCTACACACTGCCATTAATTTTTGTTTTAGTTGTATTTTGTATCTCTAACACTTTGCTATGTTCGTTTTGCTTCCTCTAAAGTTGTCCCTTTTATGCGCTTTCTTGCGATATCTGTCCATACCCCCACAATAGATCCTCTATTGATACCTCTTCCCACTGATTGGCTTTGGTCTCCTGCTACATACTAAAGCTTCTTTGAGGTGTCTTTCTTTGGCTTTCATTTATATGGTTTTTCCCGTCATTTGCCTACAAATGATTAGTTTCTAGGCTCCTTTAGAAGTTTCTAAACTATTGCGCCATATACAGAGTGTGAACTTGTAAGATGGCAGTTGTGCCCCTTTGAATGAATGTTCATCGAACGTAGTTGGTGCTACATTATGCGGTATTTGTCGTTACACCTATATACGGCAGCGTCTTCCTTATGCACGTAAAAGAAAGGTATTTTTGTGGCACGGATAGTACGACCATGAATATTCTTGAAATATCAATGGTATGAAGGTTAGAACCTCTCCTATCGATAAGGGATAGGATTAACAGCTTTATTTGTGTCTCACATGCGTAATTAGCGCAAATAGGCATCCTGGTTGCTTTAAGAACACCCGTATTTTCGACGTTACAGTAACGTTCCCTGAAACACTAGCCAAATTAATTGCTCCTTTAATTCGTTTTTAATATATATATATATATATATATATATATATACATATATACATATATATATATATACATATATATATACATATATATATATATATATATATATACTATATATATATATATATATATATATATATACATATATATATATATATATATATATATATATAGCAGATCGAACTCCAAGTTTTTTTATTGTTTGTTCGACTACATAGAATCATCGATCACGAATTTTCGACACGTAGTGTACGGTTAATAAGAAATAGCACTGCAAAATTTTACAAAGGTTGCGCGATAACGTCTGACCCAAGAAGCCTGCAATCTGGGCAAACAACACTTGAATTCTCCATCACTCACGACAACGCATCAGCGCAAACATTCTTACTGATTTCATATAATTTTATGAAGAATTTGATTTATTTATCAGTAACCTTTTTATTCGCCGTACCTGGCTCCAACATTTGCCTTGTTTCCACGAATAAAACAATTGAGGAGACACAGTTTCAATATTATAAAGGAGATAAAGATACATTTGCAGGAGCAACTGATTCTGAAATGCGCGCTTAAAACATTTTGCAGAGTGGGAAAGAAGGTGGCGCAAATGCATTGCAGCGGGCGGTATCTATTTAAAGGGCACAGGCATTATATATATATATATATATATATATATATATATATATATATATATATATATATATTTATTTATTTATCTATCTAGCTAGCTTCGTACAGTGTTCTGTGTTGGTCACCACACTATTAATAATTTTCACGTAATCTTTGTGGTTTTTTTTGTGGTTTCGGGAATGCACAATGCACATGCGTCGCTGGCAGCTGTTAGCAACTAGTGTGCGTACTCACAAATCCACGAAACTCGTATTCCTCCCCACCTTCCAGCCTAGGAATTGCGTAGCACTTTTTCGACACATTCTTGGAACCTTGGTTGTTTCTTATGTGTTCTTTACGTCGTTCCATCTCTAAGACCTTTTAGCTCAATAAGTCGTTAGACGTGGCATTCCGTGCGTTGTTGCCGCGAGCTATTACATCGGCCAATAGTTTGCCCACTTGGTCCACTTCTGTTTCGCCTCGTGAAGGCTTATCTGTTCCTTTGCCCACTATAGCCATCGTCAACGTTCTTCGACAACGTAGACCTTCGACGACGGCCTAACGATCAATAAGCTCCGAACAATTTAATCTGGTTAGCAGACACCAGCTTCTATTATAAATATTATTTTTGGCTACACATGCGGGGGTGTGGCTCGCTCAGCATCGGCCTTTCTGGTCCCACGCTGCGCTTGTTGGCTCCGTTTTTTCCCGTTAAAAAAGCCTTGCTTTTTCTGGAAGTTAGAAACCAGTCCTGTTTTGGTTTTCGAACGTTTTCTAGATGCAGTAGAAGTGTTTTACCACGATGCAGGCGCGCAAATAAACATCAATGATGTGTCGGAATTTGACAGAGATGGTGGTCGTCGTTTGAACAATCTCTGCGGTTAAGGTGTCCGATCGGTACTTTGGCAAGCTTTAACATATTGCTGCAGTAACGTTTCGTATTGATGGTTACATGCATTATTATTATTAGCTATTTGGACGGTACCGGTTTCGCCTTTTCACACAGCATCTACTGCTGTGGAACGTAGCAACAACAAAAACAACATAGTTGTTCTACGTTTACGACTGTCCGTTAGGCACGAGTGACACGAACACGATAGGGTGGCGGGCCCCTTTGTGCGTCATCTTCGACTCATCATTTGCTGCTGCTGCTGAGGCGGCTTCGTTCGTTAATGCTCCAGGTTTTGCCCTCAAGGGCCACTCACCATCTAAGCGCTCTTTTAAGCTGCCCAAGGACACGTTTAAAATCCTTCCTTTCGATTCCTTCCTGGCCTTTCCTACTCTCTCTTGATCTCAGAATCTTTCTCTCTCCAACTCTCTATATGTTTCTCACGTTCCTTTTCATTCTTCATTCTTCTCTCTTTCTGTCTGTTTCTTGAGAGCGTCAGACGCTTTCGTCAAGTGCTGAGACGGCAGCACCCCTTCTGCTCGCTTCCACCGCCAGCACCGCTATGTCGCAGAGCTCATCGAGATAGATTAGCGATGGCCGTCAATCGGTGCCATTATTTTATTGCTCGAGGCACTGTTCGTTCCTGACCGGTTTTCGTTTCTTGGTACCGCTGAAAAGTCGCCCGGCCGAGCCTCAATCTCACCCCAACCCCCAAGCAGTGTAAACTGAAGCTCAAATTACTGTCCTACACTCCTCCTGGGCGGCCGGTTTTGCTGGTCACTAGCACTCCCAATCTCCTCCCTCTGAAGCCCACCGTTCTCTTTTACTTTCCATCCATCCATTCATTCAGCAGTCGGCTAACCAAAGAAGACCTCTTTTTGTTGTCGTCGTCGTCGTCGTCTCGCGATGGCACTGGCACTGGTGATTAAGCGAGAGGCTACGCTATCAGGGCAGGCAGCTGTCAGCATATAATCACCATCAGCATCACTGGACACTCATTCTCGACAGAGTTGCTTGGCTCTCGGACCTCTCGGAGTATCGTACGTCATTCAATCACTGATCATTGATTCGCTTCGTCTTCGCCGCTTCACTCATCCAATTACTCATCCGTGGTCGTGTCTTCAGCCGCTCAGCCGTCGCTAACCCTCCCCCGCGCCCGTCGCCTTGGCAAGCCTCGAATGCTTGGTGGTCTCATCTTACGGGCGCAGATGGGGAAGGAAGGGGGTCGGTGAAGTCTATTACGAAGACTTTGACTTTACGTTAACCGACGTGGAAGTGCATAATTTTGACCAAGATAACACCAATCATGTATGTCTGTGTGTGTGTGTGTGTGTGTGTGGTAGGCTCGGAACCCCATCTCAATCTCCGTCTCTCTTGCTCTCTCAACCACCCTCTGTCCTTCGCTTGGCCAGTCCCCCGGCTGCGCCTTCATCCCCATGAAAATCATCCCCATATCTTCATATCATCATAGCAGAGTGGCGTGTTGGTAGTAGTGGTAGTAGTAGAAGCAGTAGTAGCAGCAGCAGCAGCAGCAAATCGCCATCATCAGACGACGCACACAGACGCCCGTCAGCCCGACATTGTCCAAAACTCGTCGGCCCAGTCAGCCTCGACTTGTCCAACGCAGAGGCCCCCCCCCCCTTCCTCTCATCTCTCTCGAACTTAGCGCGGAACCCATTTGAAATTCGAAGCAAATTCTCAAGTTTTCGTAGAGGGAGAAAGACGACCGACGTTATAAAAGGGTATGCAAGAGAAAGATTGACATATATATATATAATATATATATATATATATATATGCAAGAGAAAGATTGACATATATATATATATATATATATATAGAGAGAGAGAGAGAGAGGGGGGGAGAGAAGATATACTTCGCTGGGATGTGCATGGTAATGTTTGAGTTCTGCAAGAAGTGATCGGCACCAAACTCGGTTGGAATAAGGAGCTTGCCGGGGATTCAAGAATTACCCAATAGGCGTTCCAATAAACTAGGTAGACATACAATAGGTGCATATATAAACGTGTTTTTTATAGATACATGTAGGGTAAATCCTTCAAGCCAAAAGGAAATAGATTGAATGGCTGTCTGTTGCGTTGTAGATGAACAAACATTCCTTGTGGATCGTTAGAGCTACGGAGAATATGCTGATATTTCTGATGAGCCGTACAGGATCAGGAGACAAATGTAGGTTTGGCGTCATTTTAGACCAGCATGCGTGTGTATAGCCTGTTTAAGCAACATCGAGCAAATAAAGTAACATTGTTTCAGTGCAGAAATTATACATTCAGCATATTGGAAAGAATAAATAATACAAACTATTTACCTAAACCAAACTATCCCTAACACTTCTGTCTGTCTTTCGATTCTGTTTTGGCAAAGATAGACACTTAGTAATATAGTCAGTGGGGTGATACTTGCCAAATTTTCTTATCATTTGTTTTAATCCTTGTGCAAAAGCGTTAGCTCAAAATACCAGCAAACAACACTACTTACGGCGGGGGTGGCTTTAGGTAAACGGTTACAAAAGCAGCAACCACCGGGCTAAACTTAACCGCAAAAACAATCCGCCTAAAGTTCTAAAGGACAGAAGACTTTTCGTGGGGGTTCTGTCTGTCCCCTTCTGTTGATAATTATTTATATATCTCTCAGTCCTTTTCCTCTTACTTCCCTCGATTATTCTAATGCAAATGTGATCGATGACTACAAGGTGTCATAAAAGCGGTCCAATCCATACAATTACCACAAAATTAATTTCACTCTTACACATAAGAGTGACATGAGTTGACCGTGTAAGTGCCGCTCCGTATAGCTACAGGGCGCTAGAGATCAGATATTTCTACGTGAATAATTTTGCTATCCATTAAAGCGTACTACAGATCGCGTTTTTCGATTTCTTCCAGCTCCATCTTGGTGGCTTCAAGCATTAGTGTCGGGTTCCTTCGTATCCTTCTGAATACTTTTTTTCAGAAAACAAGAAACATTGCACGATTCAAACTCAAGTGAATAAGGTGCGTGTTTCGCCATCTTGATTCAGATGCACCGATGAGGGTCCTCTGTGTTTTCAGCCGTGTGAAACCATATCTTAGGAGACGCTTTGGAACCCTCCAGTTTGATCGTCGCCACAATTTTACTTCTAGAAAAGAAGATGGCAGTCATCATAGCATGCTTAGAGTGCTCGCCAATCATAGCATTTTATTCTTAGAAGTGAAAATGCTCTGACACCTAACTACTTAAATAGAGTCATAAAAAGTTCCCAAGGCTCATTTCCTGTGATGAGTCTCGGAAATAATGAATATCGGCCCCCGCCAAATTGTATGGAAAAGTATTGAGCCAGAATGACCCGCATCTATTTTGTGACAAATTTCAGAATACTTTTAGTAGCTAGACTTCTCTCACAATGCATATGTTGCATTGTGAGAGAAGTCTAGCTTGCATTTTCGTCAATGGTGACCTTCACATGGGCTACATTTTTCTCATTTGTTTCTGTTGTGGGACGTCCTTCACGGGCTTTACAGCACAGGGTTGATCGAAGCTCTTCGAAACACTATAATGCACTTAATCTTTGCCGGAAATTGTACAGAGTTGTACGCAGTTCAAATTATTAACTACGGATGTCGTGCCACCGACATGATCGGGTTTGCCATTTGCTCACACAACACTGTCTGTGGGAGAATCGCCTCGTATATTGTACATAAATATCAACAATGACGGCGCCCTCCGCCATAGGCTTGGATTTAAACTCAAACTGCACTACGTAGAACAATTAGAAACAAACTTTGTCCGGTCCTCATGTGACTAGTCATCACATCATTTTATTTTAATTGACTTCTACACTTCTTCAGTGATCATGGCTGGTAGAAGCATCACTGTAGGTCGGCTGGCTTACAGATTGTATCATATCAACGTTTTGTCTGCAAGCGTAAATATGGCGTGTGTGTATACGTAGCATGTGTTCACGGGCATGTTTATTGCTATATAATGCCGTCAGAGCAGCTGGTGTACGCGAGATATATCTGCAGTGGCCTTACGGTCGTCGCCTTACGAATAAATCGTCAGACATCTAGGGAATTGTTTTATAAGCAGGGAAAGAAAAACAACATATATATATATATATATATATATATATATATATATATATATATATAACTGGTAGCCTTATGACGTCAACTAATTATCTAAAGTGCCATCTAAGTCACGGGAATTAAATGCCTGTTTATGGTACGCTATTCGCCATGCTCGTGTACACCGTCAGCCATTTTACTTCTTCGGCACGACGGCGTCCTTCATACACTCTCCTTCAGACGCGATTCGACGCGATTTAGTCGATTGGGACGCTTATTTGGTTGCTCTGTTCCTCGATGCCATCAAGAAGAAAAGCATCTCGACCGGTCTGCCGCGCTTCCGACTTCATTCGACGCCACTGCTTTGAAACATCAAATCAGATGCGGAAACGATTTCATCATCCGCTGACTGAGTTTTTTTCTCAGACATTGTTGCAACAATAACAAGTTCCACGCTTCCGCTATTTCGATATGTTCATATAAACCATACGGAATTAAAGCGCATCTTACTATATATATATATATATATATATATATATATATATATATATATATATATATATATATAATATATATATACCAATAGGAAAAACATTTTATTGCTTGTGACTTTCACTACTCGGCATTGTGACAGATAGTAAGTGTCCACTGAAGAAGTGGCCGCCCTGGCTTCGGGGATTGTCTGCCTTAGATCACTACAACTACTAGGAGCTGTCAATTCTAGCGTTCTCGGAATGAGCACAAACGACCCCGATACTGTACTCTGTGCTGGGGGGGGTTCCAGTAGCTGCGAGACAGCCCATGTCCATTGTGACACGCCCCCTCGGGGGACCAGAAAACGAAACTCCTCCCCCCCCCCCCCCAACATAGCCTCAGTCCTCATAGGCAATCATACGAAACGGAGAACGAGGAGAAACAAGAAGAACGAGAAACAAAGCTCACTTTTGCCCGTTCAGCGTGTCGAACAAACAAATCATGGTTAGAGGAATAGCATCACCCTCATATTAACCGTACGCCTCAAAGGTCTAGCTTAACCTGCCGTCGTTGCTGTTGTTGTGGCCCAAGAGAATTGAAAATCTGGCAAAAATTATGTTTGCTATCGATTCGAAAAATAAAATTCTGCGTTGTGTTTATCATTAGTATTGTTTCTGTTGTCTTTATCATGATTGCCGCGTGCTGTTTCCTTGAGGGCGTCGTAAATGTTTCTCGATCTTTCTGGCAAATGACTCGCTCTTTGACGCTATGTTCATTCATCATTAGTTGTTTATTGCTAGCTTTAGATGGAAGCCATTCACCTCTTAAAGGTCAATGGGCTTATAAACATTGCGTGTGCAACTTATAAAGGAAATCATAAAGTTGGTTTTTGTTCAAATACGTGTATAACGACCAATGGCAGGTTTACGCTCAGCACGCCTGTCGAACATATATTTTGTGTATGTGCACGAATATCTTAATAGAAAACAAATAAACGCATTATCTCCATCGTTGCGTATAGCCTTTGTTTGACTTTTATATATATATATATATATATGTAAACGGGCAGATCGGCATGTTCTAGTACTTTAAAATCTGACGCCAGACCGAAACCACCAAGGTCTTCCGGTTTGTTTTGCTTAGAAGTGACACTCATTAGCTACACACAGGCAACATTTCGTGCCAATGTTGCCGTACCTGGCTGCGTGTAACTTTTCCTATTCCCACGAATAAAACACTGAAGGGAAAATGTATCGAGGTTATAGAGGGTGTACAGAAAATGTGCAGTCTGGTTTTACGCATGCGCATGACGGAGCAGAGAAACAGGCAGTTCAAATTGTCAGTTGTCCTGTCCTAAATAACGCGGCAGTGCATGTGAGGATAACATAACGTTGCCATTAAATTCGATGCCTGAGGAGCAGCGGGGTCAGATTCCTGACTGAAGCACGCAATGTTACCTCCTCTAAAACATCGAAGTTGTGCCCTCAAAATGCCAGGTGATGCTCACCGTATTTTTCGAAGTTCGATATCCGATGCTTATCGAATTTCTGGAGCACGATGATAGTGACACGTACTTTGAGACATTCCGTAGTCTACGCAAGTAAAGGTGTCCGTAGTCTTCGTTAAGAAAAACAGGGCTGTTTACGAGGGGTGATTCGGCTCCACAATAACGCGCGTCCACACGACTTCAACGTCACACGAAATGTACTAGTCAAGTTCAAATGGGAGCAGCTTAACCATCCTTTGTAAAGGTGCACACGTTCGCAGAGACCCAATTATCATGTTCCCACCGTTGGTGACTGATTACATGTACAAAGGAAATTGTACTTTCTTGTAGCAATCTAAGCATCCGCCCTATAGCCCGGGCGTCGGTTCGACCTGTGAGTTTCATCAGTTTGATTCGCTAAAAACATCTAAGAGTAAGTTAAAAGAAAACGTTTTAACTTGGGCCACAAATTAAAGAACACAGTGGAGGATTTGCTTATGCAAGAGTGGGATAGCTGTGTTTAGGCCTCTAGTAATTACTTTTGTATAAAGACTTCAATTAGTTCAGCATGTCTAGATGATCTACTGGCACTCTTCAGGCAACTCAATGGTTGTAGGCCACTGGAATGTATTATTTCTTCATCAAATTTAGCACAGAAAAGGCTCGCAGACAGGAAAGCCGCTGACATCATGCGGAAAGCGTTGGGATCCAGCATGGTGCCGAACTGAAGCGAGAGAAGGCTCTAAGCCAACCCCACTCAAGCTATCTTGTCCCACAAAGAACACGGCACAGTCTCTCCGGGAAACAAGCCCCTCTAGGATCTCTCGGCTCTTTTTTAATTTAAGCACATCTCTGTTATACTGGCTAGGGTGTTCTTCTAAAGGGTCCGGATCCAGAGGCTGTATGCGTTCGAGTGTATTTGCAAGTACGGAAGACTCGTCCTCTGCTAGGTGTTTTATTCTAAAAGAACGTTCAGGCCCTCACTGAACAGGTCTCTACTGACGTCATCATAGGCGATTAGTTCTTCAGGGCAAAGCAAGGCAGGACATGTGCGCAGTATTTAGTTAAATCTTGATGACCCCAGGCCATACCTTTAAATGCAAAGCACAGCCTGAGGATGCCAGCTTGTTCGTCGTGGACAAATTGGTGAGGGCCTCTTTCTTCATTGAGAGTGTATCTTATATGCCGTCTCGCCTCACATGGGCCGTCAAAACTCAAAGAGTTGTTAGGTCTATACGCGTGATACCAGGGAGTATTTTTATGACCTCCTAAATTGCTTCTTCTCTTGAAGCGAGCCCTCAACAACAGCAATCTCACACTTTGTATATATTCACTCTTAACATAGCAACCGGGGATGATCGTGCTACGTGTTCCTAAGACAATTGTTAGAATTATCGTAAGAATTATGTGCCAGTGATGTGTCCTAAATCGTCCTCTCTGACTCACAATCGTCTCGGCACTGATAATGCATTTTGATCTACTTTTCGGGCTGATTCCAGCTAAGATTTAAAATCCACGGGATTGCTTTGTTGCATTGCTTCTTAAACGGACTCCCATAAACACAAATATGTAATGGTGGAGCTCGAACCCGCGCACCTATGTGTCTCCTCCGGTCGCGAGGCGCAAGCGAATGCACCACGCCACCGGGCCAATGAATCTTGATCTGACAGACTGATTATGATCGGATTTAAGTAACTAGTTTGTTTCGACAACGCACTTTTCGGGGCACATTTCAATGACTTTGTGCTTATATGGGACCTTATTTCGAATTGTTGAAAATTGCCAGAGGGAACCTTCTTTCGTCGCCTGGGCGGCTGGTCCGTCTGGGTCTCATTGCCTGGGTCTGGCTCCTCATAACCGCAGTGCGATCAACATACCGTGATCAATCAAAACTGCGACTAAGTGAATTCAAATGACATCGTCATCACCCGTCTAACTCGTAGACTATAGTTAGCATTGTTCTGGAGAAAATCGAACGTGACAACCGGAGAAACTACCTCGGCTATGTCTGACGCAGAAACTCAATTTGATTTTTAATCTCTAGAATAAATCATATTGGATTACTGTCGTAGAACAGAAGTTGAGAAAGCTTCAACAAAAAAATGAAGTACTCAAACAGCGAGCTGGTGTTCTAGAAAACAAACAAAATCATTATTTAAAACTACGCTACATTTGCGTCTTCAGTATTCTGCGACAAGATACAGAAGGCGTATACGACACCAGGAATCTTGTGCTCAAATTAAAAGACTGCAGGAAAAAAAGTCATTGTTGACAAATAATTTTAATTTGAGACATGAATACTCATTACTGCAACATAACTAGGTGCTTCACTATAGCTTAAATGCTCGGTGTTTTAAAGAATCTGAATTGAGTCATAATTAAATAATTCAGGTGTAATCTGGGAATTTGAGTGACCACATATTCTACAGTTTTACGTTCTTTGAGCGACCCTTGCGTAACGATTGTTCCGCAATCAGATAATTCTGCAATAATGTTTAAGTAATAATATTAAAGTATCTGTCAATAATAAATTTGCCGTCTATAATGAATTACAGTGGCGGCGTGGTCTAGGGCACTAGTGCGCTAGTCATTGTTGTCATTTATCGGGATGCCGCTGGTTTGACCCCTGTTGTGGATCAAATTTTCTTTGAGCAATGGTCGTTGAGAATAGATGATATACTATACCGCTGAGAATCAGCGGCCATGTTGCCACAAGGACTTTTGGGGAAACCTTATATATATATCCTCACATGTCCGGCCCTCGGTGCATTGAGGATATACCTCAGGTTAAGTTCCAAGCCCGTAGGGGATGGAGGATGGTCTACAATTAAAAACAACCTCCTTAAAAAATGTCTATAATGAATTATGGTCAGCCCGTTAAAAAGTATAAGTGAGTAAATCAGGGTGCACTCTATTCCGTTTAAATACGTGTATGTGTAGCAATAATTAGACTACTATATTTGGCAAGGTTATCGTGTAGTTACATGCATATCTGTCGTCTTAACCACGCGAAACAGTAATTGCTGGACTACAATTTGAATGCTTAACAATCTTAGGTTGCCGCTTTGACAACGGTGCGCGCATATTGCTGCCAGCAAGTTCTGATATAACCGTTGCGTGGCTTAGTTGATCACGTATTTGATTTCTTTACAATTCACAGAATAGTTTTATTAATCGAGGTTTGGTTTACAATATTGCGCGTACAGTGTGCGCGTACGTATATGTTAATGTGTGATTTCTCTGTACGCTCAATATTGTAAATAGGCCATCGGTAATTAAAGCTGTTCTGTAAACTCTGAACTGTATTTGACTTCTTTGTTCTAAAAAAACATGTTTTCTTCATCTAAAACTCGTTGCATCTGCTATCTAGCTGTATTAATTAAGCTATTAATTGTCTCCCGGTATTTATTATTATGATATCAATAATACCGATGACGATGCCAGACTAAAACAGCACCAACAACAATAACACCAATACCAAAAAAACAATATAAAACAAATGAACAAGTACAGCCTCAACAACGCATCTGCCAACGCGGTTTAGTACGAACAGCATTTCATTGCGCGTGAAACACGTCTAAACGAATTATGCAAGTAAAAGTGACAGTCACTTAGATGCCGTTCAATCACTAATTCAGGTACCCATACTATATGGGCTGAAACTGTATAACTGCTCAGAATGAAATGTGTTCTGACTAACGCTGTCCCTTCTCAGAACTGTCTAATCGGCCAAACTTTTCGGGCCTGCTGGCTTTCCGGGCCTCGCTGTGATAAGTTTGTGAAAACACTGTCCGTGTGGCGTATTCACCTTGAACCTCCGTAAACTGCGCGCCCTGCGAATTTTCCAGGATCAGGGGATTCGGAGTGGTTCTCCGTAGTGGCCGACCGATCCGGTCCGTTTTTCAAGATTTAAATTTGGCGAACAGCAGACGCATGGGAAATCCACAATTGCGTTTGCTTTGAGTGCACATTTCTCGCGATTTTCTAGGAGATGATACACAATATCAACAATAAGCCCTTGATACCAATGTAATTAAGCTACTACGTGTAAAAACTCCTGCATTCGGTTTAAATGTCTGCTGAATCAAGTTTGGTACGACATGCATAAAAAAAAATTTAGATCATTCCTCAGATTATCTCTAGAATGTTAGCTAAAATTAGAATAACGATACGGTTGCTTGGAAACATAGAACAGTTCGTTCCATTGTAGCACACTTATTTATGTTTAACAAAGACGGTACCTATTTGTTCTGCTATGTTGGCTTGAATAATTAAAGATAAGGCTAATGTCCGTACTAACAACTCTTCGTCCTGTTTCAAAACGGTTGCCATTTTTTGCAGTTATTCTGCACCAGCAAAGGGGCGCGACGATTCCCACGCACTAGTTCCCTTTACTTAGAGCTGGTCGTCTTGTGCACTCTGGTGGGCAAGTGACGAATCGCATTTAAATTGTCGTTTATTTAACCTACCTCCGCTAAAAGGTGTTTCCGCAGGGACCCTGTGGGATCTAGGCGCTCAACTATATATATATATATATATATATATATATATACCGCTCTGACGCCTTTTGTCGGCTTTTCAAGGGACCTACACTTGTTAGGCCGAGCCGTCGTATCCGCGTGTTTTCAGAAGTTCTCGAAAAACGGTGCAGTCTGGCAGGGCGCCAGGCGAATTGCGAGGCACTTTTGTTGATAATAGCAGTGAAAGCGTGGGCGGGAGCGGGGGGGGGGGGGTGAAAAGCCATACCGCGACGTACGTGGGGGTAGTCGGTCCGTCTCTCGACCGGCGGTTGAATCCGTTTCTGTCGCCTTCTGGCTTCATCATGTCCTCGTTCGGCAGGTCGTTTGAGTACGCACTATACCATGCTGTTCCGGCCGGCCGCCACCCGCTCGGCCACCGTTCGTTAGCAGCACTACTAGACAGCAAACTACAGTTTTTATCTTGTCATTTAGCCGTCAGCTAGCTACTTTATTTTCGGCGTGGAAGCGCGTTAGAGCGAGTGAAGCTTTCCACGTTTTCCCACCCCGCTTTTTTTACTGAGTCTGAAGAAGAAAGAGGTGGTGCAGAACAACGTTAGGCCGCCGCCATGCCGTCCTCTGCCACCGCTACCATTACGTCGTCGGTGGGCAATGGGTGCGCATTGCTCTCGAGGTTTAAGAAACCGGACTTTCGCCGAAAAGAAACAACTCACACGCATTCACTCTTCTTAACGGTCCTGTTACGGGGTCTTCTTGCCAATTCGTTTTTTTCTGTTCACCCTGACGGTTTCTGCCTCTTCGTCCATTTTGCTCTATCTGTCTCTAGCTTGTTTTCTCCCTGCCTTTGCCTCTCCCACTCCTATTCCTTTTGCCTTACTGTTTGTCCTTTTGCCGTCCGTTTGTCCAGTGAGCGACAGCAAAGAAACCGTGCGCGGCGTCCACTATGAGTATGTGTAAAATGTCTGCTGCTGCCACCTCAACGGCTGACGGCCGGTAGACGGTGCCGTTTATACTGTGATCGTTAGTCAGCAACGACAACGGTAACCGAGAAAGTTCCTGGCCCAATGCGACCTTATCGGTTGAACCCCTATGGAACCAAGTAAGCCATAGTAGAACAATCGTTGTTGTTGTTGTTTTCGATCGCGTCAATAATCGAAACAGAAATGGGTTGCAAAAGCAAAGGTTGCATCACACACTATTTATATATACATTAAGAACGGCAACTCTGATAAGTGATTTAGGTTAGTTGCATTACAAATATGTAATGAAATATAGTTAAAACACAATAAAAAAAAAAGAATATATATATATATATATATATATATATCACATTAATAAGTGTATATATATATATATATATATATATATATCACATTAATAAGTGTATATATATATATATATATATATATATATATATAGACGCGATTCATATAGCTAATCGTTAGTGTAGAGGAATTTCTGTCTCTATCTCGCCTGCTGTCTACAGGCAGTAGGCTGTGTGTGTATGTGCATGCCCCTGTAGATCCCTCCGTCTGTCCTTGTGCGACACTCACCGCTTGCCTCCTCTGCAGATCAGTGGCGAGGCTGGTGGGGTTGTTGCGCGTTCGCGTCATAGTAGTAACAGCCCTAGCGCGAAGCAGTCGGCTTTGCTCGGACCGGACTGGGCCAGGACTTGACACGTTCGTGTCGCCTTGCCCTATATGGCGCGTAAGCCCTAACACCGCTCTCGGGCCAGTGGCTTCCCCCCTCCGCCATCGAGCCCACTCGTAAGGCGCGTCCCAAGTAGCGGCGGATAACGGAGAGGAAGAAAATGAGCGTTCGAGTGATACTATGGGGCATGGTAGTCCTGACTTTATACGTTTTTTGGTCAGTCTCTCTCATTGCCCCCGCCAGCTTGCTCTCTGCGCTTCCCTTGTCCGGTTGCATCTCTATTTGCGTTGGACGTCGGTCCGTAACTTACAGACCGCGGGACCGCGGTGCGACATCTGCTTGCACTAGTCACCCGTTACGTCGCAGG
This sequence comes from Dermanyssus gallinae, assembly GCA_003439945.1. Taxonomy (NCBI): domain Eukaryota; kingdom Metazoa; phylum Arthropoda; class Arachnida; order Mesostigmata; family Dermanyssidae; genus Dermanyssus; species Dermanyssus gallinae. The sequence goes on from QVRM01006398.1 coordinate 162,887, forward strand.
TGGGTGATGACCCGATGACAGGTGAAAGCGGAGTATAAACACCTAGATTTAGACGGGGCTAAATGCCATCATCTGAGAACCTATCAGTTGCTCAGCCGATAGTGGCCCACCACCTCGAAAAAAATCCTCTCGTTCTGCCGCACATACTACGCCTTCTGACTTTGGTATAGCTGAAAAGAAGCCTTTCTACTACTAGCGTGGTTTGCCCTTTGTCTCACTTGCTGTTCTCTCCTGTGTTTGTGACCCGACGAAGGGACCAGACCACGCGGCAGCGCGCTTTTGAAAAAAAACTTAGTAGGACAGATCTCCGGGGAATGAATTCACGCCTCTTGATGACCTTGTGCATGGATCCGCCAGCCGCTGGTATCGGCCATGAACTCCAGCTTCACTGAGAGCCCATTCGGCCTCAGTTTCAGGATTCCAAGGTTTATCCGTTCCTTTAATCCGTTCAGCGTTATGCGTTGCATGTCCTAACCAAGGCAGGCAGGCACACCGTCAGGCAGACAAGCGCTGTGACAGCAAGTGTTGCGCCTAAATAATAATTAAAAAAGCAGTGAGGCTCGTGCCTATAGATGTTTACGGACAGTGTTTTCCGACATGCCTAGACCTCCGAACTCGCAGCTAGACAAAATCTGCAAATTTTGGCCTATAGTGCTCTTGCTATTTTGACACATGTATGTATCTACATTATGCGCGCTGCCGCACGCGCTACAATCATCAAACAAGCTGTTTAAGCTATCCGAAGTTTCATTTTTCGCCAGAACACCACCAGCATCTTACCAGCATAACTGCGACCACGCTTCGTGACCACAGCTCGATGGTCGTTCCGCGCAAACAGCCTATTTCGACACCACCAGGCCGTCGTTTCAACGGTGTTGCAAGATTTTTCGAGTAGCGACTGCAACAACGTCAACTGGCATAGCAACGACAACATATATAACAACAACAGCAACAACAACAAAAATAGCAGAAGAAGCAGTAACAGTAGCAAATACCAGCAGCAGCAGCGGTAGCCAAACAATACATTTCTGCTCGAACCAAAGCTCTGGTTTCGAAGCAGCTTTTTTGCACTATAACGTATTGGAATTTCCAATGACTCCTACGTGTACTGCTAGATCGGTGTCGCTACTACTACTACTACTTCTTTATTTGCTTGTTGTTGTACTATTGCCACCGTTTAATTGTGGTTATGATTGCAGAGTTTAACAAAAGTCTTCACAGCATTGTCGAACTGTCTTTCGTTGCCCATTGTTCAGGAGGCGGTTGCTGTACATCTGTTTGTTGTGCTGCGTTCGCTTCATGCTCTAAAGCGATTGCTGTTGTTGTTGTTGTTGTTTTTGTTGTTGTTGTTGTTGTTCGTTGTTGTTGTTGCTGTTGCTGTTGTTGTTGTTCGTTGTTGTTGTTGTTGTTGTTGTTGTTGTTCGTTGTTGTTGTTGTTGTTGTTGTTTTGTAAAATGGCTGGCAATAGACGACCCTGTTGCTGCTGTCTGTGTCGCCGACGACGTCCGTACGTTGCTATCACCTCTACACTCGGTTTGTCTGGCATAACTCGCAGTAGCACTGTTTTCGATTTGTGCCACTTGTTTTGTTCAGTTGACAGTTGACAACGCTTCTCTTTTGTTAGCGGCGGTGGCCGCACAAGCGGCGGCCGTATCCGAAATTTCAGCAGATTGAACAACAACAACAACAGTGCAACGGTGCGGTGTCATTGAACATCGCCGGGTGGCAATTCCAGCGCTTCAGCAATCTGCACACTCACTGGCCTCATGTGGTCACACCCTAAACAGCCTCCTCTCCCTGTTGCCTCTGGCCCGTGGCACTGCCGACGACATAGGCCATTGTGAAGGCTGGCCGTGACTCAGCTACCTCAATCTATGAGCGCAACAGAGAGAGGGACTGGAAGGGGGGGGGGACGGAATTGTTGTCGCACCACTTGAAGATCATGGTGGAAATGAAAGTATTTCTTAATTTCGAAAGCTGTAGCGTAATGTTGCAAACACTTTTAAAGATTTCTAATAGTAGTTAGAAGAGTATCCTGGCTGAGCTTCGTCTATGCCTGCCTCTTGAGGCCCTACGATGTATGACGGGGTTTACGTACATAGACCAGGGCATAGTTGCGACGTGAACGACCGACAATTCGAATAAATGAATGTCATATAGTATTTATACAGAGCATTTCTAAGTTAAATCGCCATATTCCGAGTGGTAGAAGTGTTTGTTTAAAAAAATTATTTTTTCTAATGGAATGGCGAGGAAAATGCTTCTTCTTGCAATAATCGTGAAATTACTACTGTTATACTGACGTGGATGGTCGGACGTCGCTTCACAAAAGACACTCTTGTGGGATTGTTGGAGAATAACCAAATATACTGTCGTGTTTAAAAAATTCAGCTTCATTTGAAAGGTACTCATGCTAGCTACAAAAACAGCTACATATACTCGTATATATATATACTTAAAATTAGTAGAAAATTGTGAGTAGCTCCACTCGTCTTACTCACTAGTTGCACATACCGGTCGACTGATGCCTTGAGCACGGCTGGCCGCAATCACCAAGCAATCATGGGATGCATTTTTTCAGAAGAATACCATCCCGACGGGTTATCAAACAAACTCGGAGGGTAACTGCGGAAACGCGTGCAACACCACACGCTGTTGAAGCAAGTGCGTATCGTCTTCCCATTGTAGGCATTGTAGTGTTTTTGCTGCTACTGGTGTGTACGCAAGCCACACCTTTGACCATGTGGTGGAAAATTTTTCCCCATTATCCTAATTATCCCAAAAAAGACTCAGGCTGCAGTTCCTGCGCCGCCGCTTCTTCCGCCTCTGCCGTCACCACCGCGCAAAAGGCTGTTTGGGCCTCTACGTTTCGGTTTTATTTTCTCTGCTTTATATATATATATATATATATATATATATATATATATATATATATATATATATATTTATATATATATATTTATATATATATATATATATATATATATATATATATGATAACAGGTCGTCGTCCTTTTTCAAACAACGTCTGGATCTTGATATACAACGTGGAAACGCTGCCTCCGTTCGGGGCACACTTCTGAGGGGGTGTCGGCCTGACCTCATCGAAACGGACACGTGACAGCCACAATACGCGCCCCACTAGGCATATTGGTTTAGCTAATCCATCGCGATACGTGTAACATATACATAATGTACTATATTGAAAATAAACTTATATTTTAATTGTTAAAAAAAAAAAATAATATATATATATATATATATATATATATATATATATATAGTGTTTGACGTTTTCCCAACTGCTATGGCTTACCGACACTTACAAATGGCCTGCTCGTCAGATTGTCTATCAGGCGGAAGTCAATGCGTAGCGCTACTGTATCAGCACGCGGATGCGCCATAACTAGCGTAGTCGGTATATATATATATATATATATATATATATATATATAAAATATATATATATATATATATATATATATATATATATAAATAAATAAAGATATTTAAAAAAAAAATATATATATATATAAATAAATATATAAAAATATATATATATATATATATATACGTGTGTGTATACAAAGCTACGATCGATATAAATTGAAGCGCGTAATAAAGTTTAGATAAGCATACAACACAGCGATGACGGATGCGGCACAACAACAGCAGCAGTAACAATAACAACAACATCCACATCATCTATAGCTACAGCCAGAACAAAGATAACCAGCAACAGCAATAATAAACGCAATCATAATAACAATAACAACAACACAAACCCCACCACCAACATAGTAGCAGCAGCAGCAACAACAATAATATCCGTTTCACGACTGAAGGAAGAGACGACAGCAGAAGCAATATTTCGGTAACAGACCAGGCCCCTGTGTTTACTACTACTACTACTATTACAACTGGCAATACTGTTGCTGGTTCTGCTTTCACTACCTACAGTCGGCAGATATGACCGTAGACGGTAGTCTACCGCTCCCAGTAACGCTAGGGCGCATAAGGGAATAGGCCCCGAATCCCCGAGGGACGCACCGAGAGCCCCCAGAGAAATCCTCCAGACAAAGGTCGTCTTGCGACTACCCCACCCCCCTCACCCCCCTGCGCTCAGTCGGATAAGAAGACGACGAGGACGGTGATGGCGGTGGCGACGGCAGGACCCCGTCTGATCCCACCCGCTGATTGGATTTGCGCCGCTTGGTCCGACATGTCTATACTGCGTTCCTACTGCGCGTCTTTGTTTTTACTCTTCACCTCTTCTCGGTATTTGGCCTGGTTAATCAAGCTTTTCTCTCGCTCGCTCTCTCTCTTTCTCTCGGTATCTTTCTAGCTGTTTCTCGATGCCAAAATCTTCACTGAAGGCCACTGAGTGATACCCTGTCGCCGACCCGCCTCGTATTGTGGGCCCAAACCTCAGCTGTGGGCGAAACCGTCATCATGTTGTCCTCCCCGCCAGCTAAGAGCAGTATATACAAAGCATGATCCACTTACATCGAGAGATTAGCAGAACTTTTAGTAGTAGCGTTCGTTGTAATTAAAGAAGTACAATCTATCGAACAGCTTCAGCAGGCTATGACCACCGCCAGACCACCGCTAGCCATCAATTGTCCACCACAGTTATAGGTCTTCCCCAGGTTGCTGTGGTACACGTGGTTCTACTTTCTTTCTGCCTTTTATTCGGACATGAGTTTACTAAATCTGCGATTCCTATCGACAAACAAATCATACCTGCGCTATTTGGAGGACCATTTTGCATCTTCTGTTGGATTGCATTCTCCGTTAGCTCAAAACAAGAACAAAAATGAATGGGATGGCAAGAGTAGTTGGAAAACAAAAAACGATAGAGACAGAGAGAGAGTAGGAGAGCGAGAGAGGAGATGGGAGTAGAGAGATGAGAGAGATGGAGAGAAGAAGAGAGAAGAGAGAGAGATGAGTATGAGATATTTGATATATATATATAACAAGATATGTATAGATATAGATATATATATAATATATATATATATGTATATACTATATAGTATATATATATATATATATATACAATATATGTATATATCTATATATATATATATATATATATATACATAGGTAGTTCAATAAGTTCTTAGAATGAGCTTTTTAGAATTCGAATTTTGGCACGCTTTCACCGCTAATAGGAACTGCAACTTTTCGACTGCTAGCACTCAATATATTATGGTGATTGGCCGTTGCAATTTCGTTTGATAGCTTTTCCCGTGCAACGTATCGGCGTGATTTTTAAAAATGGAGAAAAAAGAGTTTCGAGTGGTTATCAAGCATTTTTATTTCAAAGGTTGGAATGCGACCCAAGTAAAAATTGAGTTAGACGAGACGTACAGTGACTCTGCGCCATGTTTTGCCACTGTTTCCAACTGGATTAATGTGTTAAAAAGAGGGTCGCAGGAGCACCGAGGATGAACTACGTCCAGGAGGCCAAAAAACGGCAACTGATGAGGAAAACGTAGAGAAAGTGCGAAAAATTCTTGGCACAGATAAGCGAATGAACATTAAGGAAATAGCGGAGGCATTAGGGATTAGTTTAGGCAGTGTGCATTTTATCTTACACGAAAACTTGAAGATGAAAGAGCTTAGAGCAAAATGGCTGCCGCATTTGCTCAACCAAGGCCAAAAAGACGCGCCTGTTTTGGCTTTACAGCGAAATTTGGCCAAGATGTCGAACAATCTGTCGGATTTTTGGTGCAGATTCATGACCGTCGATGAAAGCCGGGTTCATCACTACACTCCCGAGACCCAAGAAGCATCTTGCCAATGGTGTGCACCTGATGAAGGACCTCCGAAGAGGGTGCGGACAACGGCATTGACCGGAAAGGTGATGGCTACAGTTTTTTAAGACCAACGTAGAATAATGCTGGTCGACTACCTTGAGAGCTGTAAAACGATCATAGGAGAATATTATGCAAGACTGTTGGACTGCCGTTAGCAAGAACTCATCGTGAAACGGCCCGCTTTGCAGAAGAAGGTTGTCCCGTTTCACCAGGGCAATGCTCCTGCACACAAGTCCCGGCAAGCATCGGCAAAACTGGCCCAACTGAGGTTCGAACTTATTGAACAACCCTCCTATTCTCCAGACCTGGCCCCCCCTCTGATTATGTCCTCTTCGGACATTGACGGAAATCGTCTCGGTTGGAAAGCGTCTTTTTCCAGCCAATGACAGAGGTTAAGGCTGCTGTCAATGCCTATTTTCAGTCTAACGACGCGGAATTCTACTCAAGAGGTATGAAAGCTCTGAAATCTCGGTGGAAAAAGTGTATTGAGCTTCTCGGGGAGTATATCGAATAAGAAAAATTAAAAACATGATTTGGAAAATTCTCGGTTTTCATTCTAAGAACTTATTGAACTACCTGTATATGTAGAGATATATATATATATATATATATAGATAGATTATAGAGAGAGAGAGGATAGATATAGATGAGAGAGAGAGGGGAGAGATAAAGATAGATAGAGATATAATAGAGATAGATATATAGGTATAGAGATATAATATATATAGTATTACATATATATATATATATATATAGATATATCATATATATATAATATATATATATATCATATATATATATATAGATGTTTATATATAAATATATATATATATATATATATATATATATACATATATATGTGCTGCACATAAATTAGCTAACGCAGATATCTCATCAATGCATACTCGATGCATAGCAAATACACTTCTACAAATACTGGCATAGGCCGTGGGCATGCATTACGCCTAAGTCGTGTTATCTGTTGATTGCCTATGGGAATACTCACTGATCTGCGCATGTTACTACGGCCGCCGATGCTGCTGCTACGACACCACTATTTTCATACATTGCACTCATACTGGGTAATTCAGATAGCATTGTTTTATTATTATTATTATTATTATTATTATTATTATTATTATTTATACATATTCGGCGATTGATCCTAGTTGTCTGCCATCCCACCATCAGATAAAATGCAACATTTGTCTCTGGAGCGCCGGCCGGCTGACCAAGTGGCGTTTCTCGCAAATTTGCGTGCAAAACCTAAAAATGCACTGAGAACGATCGTTGTAAAATTCCGCTGTCGTGAGCACACGATTATGGTGCACAATGCTCCTAGTTGGTATAGACGTGGCGTTATCGTAAGCCATTTTCGGTCCACAATCGTGCTGCGAGAAAGATGTCCACTAACTCAATCTGCACCGCCGCAACTGCTTCTTCCTGCAGAAAGAAGTGCGACGTTTCGCGTCCACTGCGTTCGTTGCCAGAAAGGAACTTCTCCATTATATGTGCACAGCCCGGCAAGACATATTCTAGCCCCGTTAGAGCAGCACAGTACCCGCTTCAGTGTGAAGCACCTCTTGAGGGAATAATATACTCGAGAGAATAAATGTTCGCCACACTCTGTCTAGTCATATATAGGCCAATGTTGAAAACGTTTAACACAAAAAGTCGCACAGCAGCTTTAACTAGAGGTTTTGTGACGTTGCTAACCCCTGCATAAATATCCACAAGAGCAGAGCTCACACCCTGATTGATATTATCTGTAAAGCACATCCCCCCCCCCATTGTTGTAAAGTCGTACACCCAAGTACGAACGCGTGTTTTGCAAACTTCAGGAGCTTGCCCCTGTAGTGAATTATATTCCTATTGGACAAGCGCGTCCCGCGAGAGAGGTTGCAGATAAAACCCCTTCTGGATTTTGTCTGCAACCTCTTAAAACCATGTCATGTTTCAACCATTAACATCATGCGTTTAATGGCAGCAAAGTCTTTGCAGGCAACTACGATATCATCCGTATGGCCTCTTCGCGCAATGCAACTGCCGACGCTTCACTTTGCTTTTGTCATGTTTGAACTATAACTATTATTCGCTATACGATAACGATGTGCACGTAGACGTTTCGAGTGTGTACACGTTTTACCCATCATAGTGATTGGGCCGTTTATGATGCGGCTCGAGTTAGAGCGGCATTCACATTGAGCCAAATGTGTCTAAAAAATTTCTAGACTCTAGCCGTAAAGTTCAGTTCGTAGGGACAGTTCTGCTGCTTAGTTGGAATCGCCCAAGCATAGATGACAGATTGATTATAGAAGAAGAAACAGCTGTGAACTTAACAAACAACTAGATATAGCCTTACACTCAGAAGGTTGTTGGTTCAAACTCCGGGCCAACCACTTAATTTGGTCGTTATGATTTGTTATTTAGGTGACCTGAGTAGCCAAGAGGCCATAATCGGGCTCAATAAAACACAGCGTTCTGATTACGAATATGGTACACAACGAGCAAATATCCACCTTGATTTTATTTGAGCTATTAATTAGCTGTAAGTAACGTTTTGTAGTCTACGTGCAGAATGTTAAGCCCATCTGCATCTCTGAGCGGAGACAGCAATTTGCTGGACAGTGCTGAACAGATGTCTGCCGAAACCAACGTGCAGCATGGTATTATTCAACTCAGACGGCGTTTCCCAATGCCAGGTATAAGAAACCATGTGGACTGTTCAAAATATTTTGCCCTCCTTAAAAGGCCCTCCTGGGTTTCCTTGGCATGGCAGTGGAAGGCACAGAGTCTGGTCTTTAATGACAATGCATGCCTTCATGCAACAACAACACCCCGACAAGACTAGATAGGGAGACGTTAGTTTAGTCTATTTGTTATCCAGTAGTAAGTCAGTGCAATTATTTCTATGTAGTTATGTTCAATTTGTTTACTACAAAGGACGCTTTGTGGGGTACATTTTTGGACTCCTGTTTTCGTCAGCCGTAAACAGGCAGACGGAACATAAGGCAACATCTAGAACTCTAACACTAGGTACCCCGGTTGTATGGTTGAACTACAAATCGAGAGATAAATCTTTTGATTGGTAATACTATTAATAACGATCATAGTTAATAGTAAAAATTCAGTAACGATATGTTTAGACCCCATACCCGATCTCTAGCTGGCTTGGCAGTTTTCCTGGACAGTTTGTTTATTAGCCATTAAATACAGAATACGGGAAGCTTGTCTGCAATATATGCTAATTCTGCGTATTTTATTTATGCGCCTAAGTACTTTATGACAGCGAGACCTAAACTCTCTTCCGCTTCTCCTCTTATACGAGTGTCACAATGTGACAATTTTTTTGTAACGTTATAAATGTCGTACAAAGGTTCTTAAGCATGCATGCCTGTTAAATTGGACTACCGTTCCAATTTTTGTGCGTAGTCTTCGCATGACTATCTATTTACAAGTAAATTCTTTGTGTTCATAGATGGCGCTTCATAAGTCGTCATCTTGTCCACCGAAAGGGTATCTTGGATGTGTCATCGACTCTGAAAACGACTTTTTTCGTGTCGGTGCGTCTCTACTAAAAGAACTTCTTCTGTCAAACGTGTCACAGACTTAGCTGTTTCGAATGTTCGGTTTCACTGATCAAGTTTTTTGTAGTTGCCAGTTAGAGCTCTTCTTCACATTTTCATTTCTCCGACAACCGTCCTCCTTACCCCTATGCTCGCTCTCATGGCTATCAGTTTTCTCTGTTTTCTCGTATTTTGTCGTGCTTGTTTTTCTCCAGTCGTCGGTGACATGGTCGAAAACGTCATGTTATCTCTGCGTGTCCCATCGTTCTAATCAGGCGGTAGCCATACGCTCGAAGAGACCCTCACTGCCGAGTCGTATCGGGCCGCCCCGCGAGGGGCAGGAGAGCCAGAGGCGGGCCGATGAGAAATAATTGTGACGGAAAAGCCTGTTCTCCAGGCTCGTTCAACGACTCGCAATTCCATCCGATCGTTGACCGCCAATGGCCCACCCGCTGAGACAGCCCAAACCCCAAAATGATTTACGCCCAGGCGAAATCACAAATCCTTCTCACTCGCTGTTCGCGATTACATACTTTCTAGATGAAGAGGAGCTACACCGATCGGTGAAAACAATTCTTCCTTGCGACAGAATCGATTCATACAAAATACCTACACCTTCTCCACCCCGACTGTCCTCCGACTCAATTTCTTAACCGTAAGCTGGTTGACATATAGTTTACAACTATACGACAAAATTATGTGTTATTTTAAATGATCGCCATATCTATGGCAGTCGGGTTAGAAGCATCTGACCATGGAAACTATGTGGACAGTTCGGTCCTGTTTCTTATAAAAATTGGCAATAAGTATTTTTGTTATACTGATGTGGATGGCTTGAACTCACTTCATAAAATGTGCGGTTACATGGGAACGAGTTGCGCGGAGGAGAAACTAAGCATGCCAACTTGTTTGGAAAAAGTTCTGTTTTATAAAAAAAAACATCCAACGCTGGCTCGCGAAACGTAAATAGTGGTATTGAATAAATTCGCATCATCAAGATACCGTCATGTCTTATTTTTTAGCTTTTATGTACAATTCGTAGATGACAGTTTGGGTAGCTCCAACGGAAAATATCAATGTGAGAAATCGGGCGATTGCCTCAGCCAATCCCTCAATAATTTAAATATAGTGCCCAGGTGAGCCCGTTTTTCTGCCCTCCATTGTATTGGAACCATGTCTTTGCCATTACCAAGTGAATACATTTGACTATTTTCTTTCGCTGCTCATTAGTGTTTAGTATGTTTTTCCATTTCAGTTTTCGGGAGACTTCTGATAGCCTGTAAGGTAGTACTGGCAATCCTGACGTATAAGCGGGTGGGTCATATGCAGATTCTTGTAAGCCCCCCACGAATTGTTTGCATTAATTAGCCATTTTGTGTAAATGTGAGACTTTATTTGTAACGACTACGATGTAGACAACTTTCTAGGCTTTTTTTGTGTAGAAACTTACATAAAGCACTAATTGATGAACGACTACATCCGCACCTGTTTCAGCGAGCTTCTAGCTCTGTGGCCTAGTTTTTACCAGACACATGTCGACTGCTGTCGTCGGTTTTAGCAGAGAACAATAACAAAGCCCAGACTAATTTGGTGTTTTCCACAGATTAAGCTGTATTTAGAAGCGCATATTTAATTCACGTCATTCTTGTTGGTGGGCCCACGAGAATCGAAGACGAAAAGAGAACAAGAAAACAACGAGATAAAAATACCCATCCGCTTACGCGCCAGTAATAACTTCCCCGTGAATGTTTGTATACTCTTACCTTACAGGCTCTCATAAATCTCCCGAATATTTTAATAAGAAAACGCACCACATAGAACCGTACCAAAACTGCTGGCAGCGTGTTCTCTTGTGGGTGTGGTTCCGCGTGCCATGTTGAACACTGCCAGATGAAGATTGTACCCCAGCCGTTAAATATCCGTTAGCATGGGACACTTTCGATGTAATGCCAAAGTAATACCGAGCCTGGGGAGGTGGGGAGGAATCCGGGTTTAGTGGGTTTGCGAGTCTCACACTAGTCAGGCAGGCTGCTAGTGGCGCATGTGCATCATGCATTCCCGAAACCTCCTAGAAAAAAAAGCATGGGACTCCGCGGAAAACCGACATTGGGAGAAGAGTAATCACGAATTGAACCACCGACAATGATTTTGGGCTACAATGATCCTCGTCATATGCATATTATATGCGTATTTCCCTGAGTGTGTGTATGTGCTTTGTAAGCATAATAGCACAATGTTCAAGTGTTGAACGTGGACGCTTGAATATTAGATATCACATGCTTTTGATTTTTGCTAACTCTCCTCAATGCAACTATTTTGGTTCTGCTAGCCAATTTGGATGAATCTTTTTCAAATATGCGATTATGTTCAATTTATTTGAACGACAAGATGCTTGCAATCGAACATTTTGTAAAGCTATGCTCGGTTAGCCACATTGATTTTAAAAATGTGTAATTTCATTGTCACTCGTAAATGAGACATTTCCGACTTCCGAAAATTTTATTTTAACGAGTTTTACAATTCCCTCAAACGGCGACCCCACGTTGAAAACGACCGTATGTTTTTTTGTAGCTAATTTACTGCCAATTACGCGTTTGTAAATAATAATAATAACATTTCCGATCAATTACGGTTGGACACTTTCCGGTGTATGTGCGCCTCATTAGCATTGTATCTTAGCTAATCACTTCGGAAGCCACAGAAGCTATTGTTTTCCGGATATTACCCACTATTTGTTCCGCTATTTGTTCCACGTAAAACTTTTCGGCTTTATTCGAAAATGTTGCATTTTTGTGCAAGCATTTTTAATCAATAGCGATTTCCTGGGCCATAAACACATTCGCATTTAGATACGGGGACATCCATAATATATATATATATATATATATATATATATATATCTAATTTTAGTGGTGGATTGCTTACCATTTGTATGCACCTATGTATGCATGCATGGCGACCCTTAACTAAACCATTACGAGGACTGTTACCATTACGCATATAGAGTGAGAGAGAGTTTTTGTAGAAGCGCACGACTCCATCCGGCTGAACAATTCTGAAAAGGCTGGAGAAGTGCGTGTAGTGGTAGATGTCACCGAGACACGTAGGGCTGCGGTGCAGGCTCGACCTAAGCTCGATGAGGTTAGGTCGCCGCCGTCGATGGCCGCGAAAAGGGCCGCGTCGAATGAGGTTCGGACTTGTTGGGATTGTATTGGAATCGTATATGTATTGTACATGAATTTGATTGACTAAGTATTTGACTGCTACCTACAAAGATGAATAAATGAAATTGATTGTATTGAAATCGTATATAAGGAGCATCCAAAAAAGGATAGTTGCTATTGTTGTTGGCGGAGAAATGACTTTGTTGTAAGCCGTGCTCAAAAATTGTGCCTCTGGCTCAGTCGGACGAAAAGATACACTTATGAGCAACACACATATATTTATTTATATACGGGGTGTCCGAATAAAACTTTTGAAGATCGATATAAGGAATTGTATAACTTCGTTGAGTACATATATATATATATATATTAGATTTAAGAGTGGCCGGTCTGGATCTCAAACCCAGTCTTCCCGAATGCAAGGCAAAGGTTTTGCCACTAAGCCATCTTGCTCGGTTAATATATATTTATATATATATATATATATTTATATCTCTAGTCGAAGAGCATGAATGCAGCTGTGGCGAGAAGGTCTCACCCCTAGGGCCCTATGGCCTATCCTGCATCCGCAGCTCAGGTCGTAGGACGAGACACGCTGCTTTGAATGATACCCTAGCCCGTGCTCTAAGGTCATCTGACTTCCCGTGTGTTTTCGAACCCGCAGGTTTGTATACAGACGACTTCCCGTCGACCTGCTGGGATGACCCTAACAGCCTTTGAGAGTGGCAAGACACTCGTCTGGGATGCTACCGTGACTGACTCTTTAGCACCTTCAATGGTCAGTCACGGCGCTACCCAGGCTGGTTATGCTGTTTCGCAGGCGGAAAGAAACAAGTGTCGGAAGTATGCATCTATCGGAGACTCTATGGATTTTCGACCTTTTGCCTTTGAGACCTTAGGGGACCCAGGTAAAATTACTGAGGGAGTTATTACTAAGATAAGCAAGTGTCTAAGATTGGCCACAGGGTACCTGCGCGCTGGTGAATTTTTTTCGGCAAAGGCTGTCATTGGATATAGAACGTGGTAACGCCACGGCGGTGCTTGGTACATTGTCCAGGTGGTCGACACCAGGCCTGGACCTAGGGCTGGTGTAGTTTGTCGTCACGTTCGCTGGGGGACAATTGTTTACACCCCGTTATGAGTTAAATAAAAGTAGAAAAACCTGTATATATATAAATATATATATATATATATATATATACATGGCGAAGGATCATGATTGTGTTAGAAACGAAATATATATATATATATATATATATATATACACATATACGTATAAACACGGACCGGTATGTCACCCAGTCGTAATTTCCCTGTCACTTCTCAACAAGATATTTGCGACTAAACAGACGATGCTTACTAGCACGATTTTTAACGTGTTTTACGATTGTCGTAAGTAGTGCAGTTTAATTTAGTGACAACTCTGTCTAAACATATATGCATGCATGCATACGCACATCTGCCGACTAAGTAGTCGAAACTTCCGCTGTGGATCCACACGCTAATTTAATAGCGGATAGCAACAAAGCTGCTGTCCGTGTCCACTACGCGCCTTACACGATATCCAACGAAGAAAGTTGCCTCGTTTTATCAACACGCCATGCTGGCCTAGTAAAGTGACTTCCGCAAAACTGCCCGAAGAAGCCTGACTGATAGCGAGACTGCTAGACTTGCTGCAGGTGCACACCTGCCACGTACCAGAAGCTACTGACGAGCCCAGAAATGACTCTGTATTTGCAAGCAAGGCTGAAAAATCGTACAAAACGCTGTTACCGACAAAACACAACGAGCGTATGAGGAGTTGAGAAAAACAGGCCTGTTTGTTTACGCGTTGAGCGTTGTCGGCTGTCCAGACCGTCCTCATGTGCTGACGGAAGACTATGAAGACGCGCGTACAGCGTACACAGCTTCTCTCACTTCGCCGAAAAGATCGAGCGTTGACTTCGCGTGTGTGAATACTGTTTAATTATGCGCAAACCCATCGGCAGCAGCATCTCCGCGACGGCCGTCGTTTGCGACTACCAAGTGGCTCGCAATGCCCAAAAATGTTGATCGTGCATCTCTAGTGAATTGGAGGTAGCCCATGCGATCGATCTACACCACACTATGCCGAGCCGAAGAACCCCTCTGGCTTGGTTAAGTATGCAGCAAACAGTCTGCGGCAAACGGTGCACTCTGTCTTATTTTCCGTTATAATGAGCTGTTAAATACATTTCCTCTACCAGAAGGATTGGGAAATTACGCCCCCTCTCTCTCGCTCTCTCTCTCTCTCTCTGTCGCGCCCTACCATAGGGGTCGCGAGAAACCGAGTACAATGCACAATAGTCTGTCTGACAAATGCTGCTTCGAAATGTGCCCTAAAGCAGCTGTGAAGTTACCGGATAATTAACATGCAGTAAACTTAGCAGTGGACAATTAGCGATGATAGTATACGCGGTACTTCTATATAACGTTTCCGATATTCGTCGCAAGTGCGGTCACTCTCTGCAAACTAAAGTTTCTAGGTTTTTATAGGCTATCGTGACACATATCCTTTACGACGATGTATGTTTATCGCGCAGTCACCACGCAATTTGTAGAAGAAGGTTATTTTCATATAATTTTACAATTTCGGCAGTAGAGAGTCAACTTCCGAATACGGTCCAACAGCGTAATTCACAATCGCAGATTCTAATGCATTCCGATATTTTGGATAGGCCGGGTTGAACTTGACGAAAACGCAGCTAAGTGCACCAGTTCTGAGGTCCAACACGTGATACAGCATAATAGTACTAGTCCTATATGTTTGGTATTTATAAATGATTTCCCGTTGAAGTTTAAGAGCAGCCTTTACATATAGAAACCTAAGTTGAACCAAGTTAATACATGATATATTAGGTCAGTCAAAAAGTTTGTCGGCTTTCTGGGACCACATTTTTGAAATTCGCGCGCTCTGCAGCAGGGCCGCCTGAGAGTGCGGCGGGGGTGTTTACATTTAGGAGCAGACCCGTGGCGGCGCGACGGTATACCGGTTCCAACTTTACCGTTTCGTTTGCGGAATTGGCAGCTGTTTGCAATGGAGGACAAAAATACGCATTTTCGACGCATCATGTTGTTCTCCTACCGTGAAGGCATAAGTGCAGCGCAAACAACCCGGAGGATATGTGCAGTCTACGGCGAAAACGCAGTACACAAATCCACAGTCGATAAGCGATTCGCCCGTTTCAAAGCTGGAAACTTCAATCTCGAAGATGAACCGAGGTCAGGACGACCCAATGTTGTGGAGACCGACGAAGTCATAAGCCTGGTTACTTCGAACCCAGGTTTAACCATAAAAGAAATTGAAGATGTAACGGGAGTCTCCCACGGAACCGTTTGGAATCGCCTCCATAATGCAGGTTTCTCGTGCAAGCGGAATATCTGGCTACCACACGACCTCAATGATAGGCAGCTTGAAGGGCGAGTCGATACCTGTCACGCACTCCTCCGGAAGAACTCGAATGAGCCATTTCTGAGGAGATTGATAACCGGCGATGAAAAATGGATACTCTACAGAAACGTAACACAGAAAAGAAGTTGGGTCCCCAGAGGTTCTCAGGCCGCAGCTATCCCTAAACCCGAAATTCATCAGAAGAATGTTATGCTGTGCTGCTGGTGGGACTGTAAGGGCGTCGTGTATTCTGAGCTGCTTCCAATAAGTCAGACGATCAACTCCGTTGTCTACTGCAGACAACTCAAAGATTTGAAGGCTGCAGTAGCAACGAAGCGCCCGGAATTGTCAAACAGGTGGAGCGTCACTTTTCAACATGATAAGGCGACACCACACAAAAGTTTAGCCACCCGGCAAAAATTGGCGGAGTTTGACTGGGATGTGCTGCCGCACCCAGCTTATAGTCCCGATCTCACACCATCTGATTATAACTTGTTCAGGTCTCTCCAGAACCCCCTTGATGGCACATTATTTAAATCTTTGGAGGCTATAAAAAATCACCTCACACAGTATTTCGACGAGAAGGACAAGACGTTCTGGGAGAAAGGAATCATGGATCTACCGAGGCGATGGGCGAAGGTTATCGAACAAAACGGTCAATATATCATTAAATAAAAATATAGTTGTCTGCATAAATAAGGCTCTTTAAAATCAGGTAAAAAAGCCGACGAACTTTTTGACGTACCTAATATATATTATATATATATATATATATGGTGGGATTCTGGGAGAGTTTTTGAAGTGTCCCGCGTCACGATTGCGTTATCTCTGCTGATGTTTGACAACGGTTTGAACGATCGGCGAGCACACGAATGTCGATATCACGACACTCGTACTAAAAAATCGGGGTGTTTTGTACGCTGTTGTACAACTTGCAGCTAGGATTTAGTGCACAAAAGTGTGTCGACGAGCTTCAATTAATTGCTGGGGACGATGTTTCGTCCCTAGGGAAGATGTGTCTGTATTGTGTGTATGGTAAATAACATTTCGAACTGAACGAGATATTAATCTAGACGACGAACCTCCCCGTGAAAGCTGTTCAAAAACAGCAACGGACGACGAACATTACGCTAGCATGAAGGCTGTAACAACAGCCCGCAGATAACGCTGAAACGCAATCGTTCGCCAAGAAGGGCTCAAAAGCGTCTCTTAGGCGACGGTTTCTCCACCACGACAACGCGCCTGAAGTTTTCCCCGCCGCATCTGGATTCGCTCTAGTGAAGTGAACACAGCTTATTTAGCCAAATTGGCACCGTGCAATTTCTTCCTCTGCTCAAAATACCGTTGCCAACAAGACATTTTGATGCACGCGAATCGATGCTGGAAACTATCGAGGTGGAAATAGAAAGCGCGTTATGTATGTGGAGATGTGCCTTGATGCACGCATATATCTGTATCTGGTGGTCTTCACAATGGTGAACGAAAGTCGGAGGTCCAAATAGGTGGCTATATGTGTGCCGCATACATATTTGTCCGTTAGAATCTTCCATCGATCTTTGAAGGTAGCGTGGAGGTGATAGGCCCGTACCACGGCGTTGTTGTGCGATGCTGCTAGATTTATTGTAGATCAACATCCCCAACGTTGTGGAACATCTACCATTAGTTCTTGTTGTGCAAAAATTTGTTAGGTTTTACATTTTAACCGTAGGTTATAAGGGCCTATGAGGTAGTTGTTCATGATGCCAATCCAAACACTTACGGAAGA
Organism: Dermanyssus gallinae; assembly: GCA_003439945.1. Classification (NCBI taxonomy): domain Eukaryota; kingdom Metazoa; phylum Arthropoda; class Arachnida; order Mesostigmata; family Dermanyssidae; genus Dermanyssus; species Dermanyssus gallinae. The sequence goes on from QVRM01006398.1 coordinate 180,613, forward strand.
ACAATCTGACGTGCTTTTGAGCGGGTCATATTCTCGTCGGCTCGCCACTGATAACTGTGTGCGTTAAATATGCGTTCTTTTAGGAAACTCAACCTGAATGTGTCTGCGATAACCGACGAAAAACTGCATCTGTATAGGCTTTAGCGAGTTTAAACTTTAAGGCCCACTAATTATTGGACACGTGGGAAATAATGCCGATAGCTTTTTGGCAGAACGAAAGCCAGACACAGTTCTCTGCATGTGTACCAGTCACAGATAATACCTCGTTTACACAAAACGGAATGTTTGATGCACACAATTTTCATTGGTGTATCAACAAGAACTTCCACATGGCCCTCCCACAAGCAGGCTAGAATCGTTTCCCCGTAAATATCTAGGCTAGTATAATAAATTATCACTTAATAACCGAGCAAGATGGCTTTACCGAGCAAGATGGCTTAGTAACAAAAGTTTTTGCCTTGCATTCGGGAGGCCTGGGTTCAAGACCCAGACCGGTCACTCCTAAATTGGTTTATGGTCCCCAATTTAAACAAGGTGAGTGCCAGAGTGGATTAAAAATCGACCATGATAAAAAAAAACGGGGATCACAGATGTCTGAATAAAAAGAGATGGTGCATTACCATCCACTCCCCCCCCCCCCTATTAAAAAATGGCTTTCCGAAAGGTTAAATGAAGAAACGTACCGCGCATTGCCACTTACATTACTGTGCAGTACGTTATCAGAACTGCTGGTAAATGTTCAAGAAAGTATTTGCTCCCGGCTCCATTACGATTGAGGAAAAGCACACAACGGCGCTGCAGTGTGGGCACACCTAAACGCCATCTTTGGGGTCTTCCTCTTCTTTCGCTCACCACGTCGAATACCATCAGGTACCAACTGCTTTACAGCCGTGAAGTTTCGCTCTATTTAAATGGGATCCCATGAGGATCAGAAATTGGGAACGGGGAAAGAGCCTACGCTAGTCATATAACAAATCGAACCGCCATCGATTGGTTATCAAAATTATCCTTATGTGCATTATCCAGCATTAATGTGTTTTATAGGTGTAATAAAATTTAAGGCACTGAATGCTAAACAATTAGGCTACGTAAAATTACGATGTTTGCAAACTTTGTTATAACGATCATTTGCTTTCCGCAAGTCAATGCCCATAGAAGATATCGTTGATACGGAGCAGACGGATTTCGATGCTCTGGTCTCCAGAATAAACCTGCTGGAGCCGTTTAACACATGTCTGTCATATTTGAGCGCGTGCAACAAAACCTTTGTAACCGCTAAAAAACGACCGCAATTGATTGAAAAATGGTTTATTTTTGTTTCAGTAAGCCATCAATTTCGTAACGTCAGCTCAGGCAATTGGCCATGAATTCACCGATCTTAAGCCTAATAACATTTGCACTCAATGCTTTTTAACAACTATAGGTCAATTACCTAATCCTTAATTGCCTGTATACTACTTCTAAGTAGTAATATCATCGGCGGTGGAATTAGGTGTGGAACGGAACGATTTTACAGAAAAAAAATTCCGCAACGGCTTTGCAAGTCGTCGTTGACATGACACAAAACTCGACAACAAATATAAATCACAATGGTGGCAGCGTGGTCTAGAAGACTAACGCATCAGTCGTTCAGTTGTCATCTACCTGTCTCCTGATGATTGATTTTCGTTGAGCGAAGTTCATAGAGAATAGATGGTAAACCATCCCAGAGAGAGTCAGCGCCCATGTTGCCACAAGGGTTGCTTGGGGAAATCCCATTCGATCAAATCGCATTTACGTCTTAGATAGCACCGTAAAAGTCGTTCTTACCATAACTTGGGTGCTTATGGTCTTAAACTATACAGTGACTACGGCGGTGCAGAGGAACGGCGAGGTCTACGAGAGGGTTAGCAAGTAATCAAATGTTTAAGTAGTGCAATGATAACGACATGATCATTTCATTACTAAAGCGCCGTCATGCGCTTAAAATAACCGCATATAGGTAATAGCCGTATATCTTAGGTACCCAATCAATAGACATTTGTTTCTTAGGCAACCAACCAGTAGACATTCTTTTCGTAGGCAACCAACCAATAGACATCGCTCATATAAGAATATCGGTGTCATGACAAAAACGAACCTAGATTTTAGCCAACGTATTGTGATTAAATCGGCGACCCTGCTCTGTAACACAATTTGTCGATGCATTATAGTGAGACAATCTACATCTTACAAATCTTTGCAAAACCTTAGTCATAGAAACATTTACCCAGTTTTGGCGAGACCGGAAGATCATACATCAATAAGCTCTCAAAGCGTCTTATGCGTTCAATAAAGCAATTGAGCGTATAAAATCCAGATTTGTTAAGCGTGTCTCGCTAAGATGTGACATAAAAAGGTACTCTGTGACATTGCCTTCAATAGCCGAACTACATTAGGCAGCTGACAGGTGAGTGTTTAACCGTGTCCCAAAGTCTACCGAGATGCCTAAACATTTAGCATACGATCAAACTGCCTTAGAAGTGACGTGGTAATATGAACGGTTGAGGTAGCCAGGACGGCTAGGATCAAAAATATGTTCCCTCACAGAGTGGCCAGAACTAGTGAATTTAAATAAAGATTTGCGCTGTGAACAGCACGAGCATATTGTGTTATCAGGCAGAATTTTTTGCGAATGCAATATTACAATACCATGTATAATACATGTGGTTTGTATTTTTTCTTTGGCACAAGAACTGTCACACAATCACAAAATATATTTTTTCGAACATTTTGAACTCAATGAAGGCGTCTTTGTTTTGTGTTATCTACAGCAACAGAAACAGTGTTATCCTTATATGTTATTTGTTAACTGGCTAATATAGGTTAAAGAGTCCGTTCTAGCAAGCAAGCTGCTAACCGGATCTTGCTGCGTGTTTCAGCGAACATTCACGAAAGATACAACGGCCGCTGTGCCTTGCGAATTGCGCGGTGCGTTCCCTTTTGCGCCAAGACGGGCTAACCATGGGCCTAAATGGGCGACTGGACTTTATTCAGACAAGCTGCCCACTATCAGGGTGTCTTTGTTTCCTCCCTCCTGAAAACGGATTTCGACGGAATTCGCGTAGCGTAATTGCGGTCCGCGAACGAGACGCGGATGGGTCATCTTAGACGTGCGCGACACGTCGCAGCCCTCCGCCAGCCGAAACCGCGAGTGATAGGCCCTTACTTCAATTGGCTGCGAGAAGAAAAAGGCGTTTCTCTAAACCTCCGACTTCATCTCGGCCCTCATCGTCGGCGAGCCGGCCAATGACGTCGACTGACTCTAAATCCGGTAGCAGCAGCAGCACCTTAGTCACTGACGTGATTCGTGTACAGGATGCGATACAGAAACAGTCGAGTCAGAGACAACTTCAGTTTCTCTTTGGCGGGACACGCCGAGCACGCCCTCACCGGCCTCCCTTACGGCCACAAGAAATCCTGTATATCATACAAACGACACCTGCAGCGAGAGCCAGATCGCTCGTAGCAGCATCAGCCGTGGTAGAGGTGATAGTAGTAGTAGTAGTAGAAGCAGCAGCACAACCAAAAACGAGAGACTGAGAGAAAATGTGCCCATCGCCTTGCCGTAACGGTGAGTGCCTTCGGCCCGATGAAAATAGAAAGAACATACTCCAGCGCGGGAAGGTTGGCGTACGACGTACGTAGCGACGTGCACCTTGGACAGGGAGCGTGCTTTGGCACGAGACAAATTCAGTCGAACAAATCCTATTTGTAGCCGTTCTGCCGTTTCAGACATGGCTACCTCCGAGCGTGTGGGAATAGAGAGAGAAGCCCCTATGCGCATTTCACGCTCTAGTGCTGGTGGTGCCGAAAAGCACACGGGTAGACTGAAAAATTGCCTGAGCCATGTCTGGGTGGCTGGGCTGGCTGTTATATGTACGCACGTACTCGATGCTTCAATAATGCAAGCCTGGCGATATTTGACACGCTGTGCCCACGTACTAATCATTATTTTGAGGGTGGGTCTGGAGTCTTAGGCAAAGAGTGCCTGTTTCGTCTCCATTAAGACCGCCGCGCGAAATATGTCAAATTGGACCCGGCCAACGTCCAAACTCGTAGGCATCAAAACTTGTATTATTTACGCATAATATTAGAACTACAAGTAGAATATGACCTGAAATTACCTTAGATTGTAATGATTAATAAGTCATAACAATATTTTTCTCTATATATATAGCGCCGTTTGTTAACGTTTACGCATTTTGATTCTACCTGCAACAGCGCTTACAGTGCATAACTTAGGCGTAGAATAACTGATCTTTGTTTACATAGAAATATTTGTGTTGGTCGGTATCAGTGAACGAATGACACTTTGTGTTGATATAAATATCTTGGAACAAGATGGTTGACTGACCCGACAACAGTTAATTTTCCGCATGATTTTACCTGTTGATTGTTCGGTGGTTAGACGACCGACGTCAGAGCCTCAGCCGAGTCAAACCCCAAACTTTTAATCATAATTTTGTATTATGTAGTAGATCAGCACCTCAACTAATATAAGACTAACATGCTTATCGTCTCTCACCGGCCACTAGGGAAGGCCAAAGACGAAGACGCACTTTCATCACTCATGAACCCATGCACCTTTTTTTGCCACCTACGCCGGGGGTAGCAACCTATGACGTAACGGTCGTCGCGAAGCGAGCATCATTGTTCACCGCCGCTTTACCACTAGCAGTATTTCGGGGGTAGAACCAAACGCTTGGCCAATATCCACCTCCACCCTCCCGTAA